>PVKU01004396.1:0-148241 GCA_004027475.1 Anoura caudifer
GGAATAAACCCAACTAAGGATGTAAAAGACTTGTACTAGGAAAACTGTATGACACTGAAGAAAGTAAGTGAAGAATATACAAATAACTGGAAGCACATATCATATTCATGGGTAGGAAAAGTAACATCATTTAAATGTTCATACTACCCAAAGCAATCTATAGATTCAACGTAATTCCTATCAACATTCCAAAGACATATTTCACAGAATGAGAGCAAATATTTCAAAAATTTATATAAAACCACAAAAGGCCCTGTATAGCAACAGTGATACTGAGAAGGAAGCACAAAGAGGAATCATGCCACCTACTATCAAACTATACTACAAGGCCATAGCTATCTAAACAGCATGATACTGGCATAAAAACAGACGCACAATCAATGGAACAGAATAGAGAGCCTAGAAATAAACCCACACCTTTAGAGTCAATTCATGTTTGACAGAGGAAGCAAGCACATTCAATAGGCCAAAGACAGTTTATTCAAAAAACGATGTTGGGAAAATTGGAGACATGAGAATAATGAAACTAGGCCACTTTCTTATACCACACACAAGAATAAATTCAAAATGGGACTTCCAGCCAAGATGGAGGCATAGGTAGACATACTGTGCCTCCTCGCACAACCAAAATAAGGACAACAAAAATTTGGAAACGATAAAACAGCCAGAATTGACAGAAAACTGAACTGTACGGAAGTCCAACAAACAAGGAGTTAAAATAGACACATTCATCCAGACTGGAAGGAGGGGCAGAGTTGGGCGGCAGGGCGCAGAAGGGTTGAGGCAAAAAAAGTGGTGGCTTGTGGACCCTGGGGCTTGCAAGGCAGCATCTAATGGACCCCAGGCACAGAAGACGGCAGCGGGCGGACCGTGGGCATGCAGTTGGCAGACCCAGCGAGGTGCACAAGGCAGCTGGCTGAACAGGCAGCCACGCATTTGCACACAGATAAACCAGGCAAAAACGGAGCAAGACAGCCCTAGCAGCCCAGGGCTCCAGCGTGGGGAAATAAAGCCTCAAACACTGATTGAAAACACCTATGAGGGTTGAGGTGCCGGAAGAGACTCCCAGCCTCACAGGAGAGTTCGTTGGAGAGACCCACAGGGCCTAGAACGTACACAAACCCACCCACCTGGGAATCGGCACCAGAAGGGCCCAGTTTGCTTGTGGGAAACAGCGGAAGGGACTGAAGTCGGCAGAGAGTGGAGCAAGTGCCATTGTTCCCTCTCATATCCCTTCCCCGCATACAGTGTCACAATGCAATGATGTGATTGCCCCGCCCTGGTTAACACCTAAGGCTCTACCCCTCATTACATAACAGGCGCTTCAAGACAAAAACCATGGCCCAAACCAAAGAACAAATCAAAGCTCCAGAAAAAATACAACTAAGTGATGAAGAGATAGCCAACCTATCAGATGCACAGTTCAAAACACTGGTAATCAGGATGCTCACAGAATTGGTTGAATTTGGCCGCAAATTAGATGAACAAATGAAGGCTACAATAAGTGACATGAAGGAAAATGTACAGGAACTAATAGTGATGGGAAGGAAACTGCGACTCAAATCAACGGTGTGGACCAGAAGGAAGAAACAAACATCCAATCAGAAAAGAATGAAGAAACAATTGAGAAAAATGAGGAGAGGCTTAGGAATCTCCAGGACATCTTTAAATGCTCCAACATCCAAATTACAAGGGTACCAAAAGGAGAAGAGGAGGAAGAGCAATAAGTGGAAAAGTTACCTGAACAAATAATAAAGGAGAACTTCCCTGATATGGCAAAGGAAATAGACTACCAGGAAGTCCAGGAAGCCCAGAGAGTACCAAAGTAGTTGGACCCAAAGAGGAATACACCAAGGCACATCATAATTACATTAGCCAAGATTAAAATAAGGAGAGAATCCTAGAAGCAGCCAGAGATAAGGAGGCAGTTACTTACAAAGGAGATCCCATCAGACTGTCAGCTGATTTCTCAAAAGAGACCTTACAGGCAAGAAGGGGCTGGAAAGAAGTATTCCAAGTCATGAAAGGCAAGGACCTACATCCAAGATTGCTCTATCCAGCAAAGCTGTCATTTAGAATGGAAGGGCAGATAAAGTGCTTCTCAGATAAGTGCAAGTTAAAGGAGTTCATCATCACCAAGCCCTTATTCTAGGAAATGTTAACGGGATTTATCTAAGAAAAAGATTAAAAAATATGTACAGTAAAATAACAGCAAACTCAGTTATTAAGAACCACACCTAAAAAATAAAACAAAAGCAAACTAAGCAAACGAGTAGAACAGGAACAGAACCACAGAAATGGAGATCACATGGAAGGTTAGCAACAGGGGAGTGGGAAAGGTACAGAGAATAAGTAGCATAAATGGTAGGTAGAAAATAGGGTGAGGGTAAGAATAGTGTGGGAAAAGTAGAAGCCAAAGAACTTACATGTATGACACATGGACATGAACTAAAGCAGGGGAATGTGGGTGGGAGGAAGTGTGCAGGGCGGAGGGGAGTGAAGGGGGAAAATGGGGCAACCGTAATACCATAATCAATAAAATATTTTAAAAAAAGAATTCAAAATGGATCAAATACTTAAATGTGAGACCTGAAACCATAAAAATAATAGAAGAAAACATAGGCAGCAAAATCTTAGACATTGATATAACAATATTTTATTTGATATATCTCCCAGGGAAGGGAAACAAAAGAAAAAATAAACCAATGGGACTATATCAAACTAAAAGGGTTTTGCAGAGCAAAGGAAATCATCAACAAAATAAAACGACAACTCACAGAATGAGAGAACATATTCACTGATACATCTGATAAGGGGTTAATATCCAAAATTTATAAAGTACTTACCAAACTTAACACCAAAAAACCCCAAACAACCCAATCAACAAATAGACAAAGGACCTGAATAGACACTTCTCTAAGGAGGACATACAGATGGCCAATAGACATGAAAATATGCTCAAAGTCACTAATCATCAAAGAAATGCAAATTAAAAGTACAATGAAATATCATCTCACACCCATCAGAATGGCTATCATCAATAAATCAACAAACAATTGCTGAGAAGGATGTGGAAAAAAGGGGTGGGACCTTTATCCACTGTTGGTGGGAATGCAGATTGTTACAGCCCCTGTGGAAAGCTATATGGAGATACCTCAAAAAATTAAAAATGGATGTTCCTTTTGACCCAGCAAACCCATTTCTGGGACTAAAGCTGAAGGAATACAAAATACTAATCCAAAAGAACATAGCATCCCTATATTCAGTGCAGCGTTATTTACAATCTCCAAGATATGGAAGCAGCTCAAGTATGTCTACCAATAAATGAGTGGTTAAAACAACTATGGGACATTTACTCAGCCACAAAAAAGAAGAAAATTTTAACCTTTGTGACAGTAAGGATGGACCTAGAGAACATTATGCTAAATGAAATAAGCTAGTCAGAGAAAGACATAAATACCATATGATTTCACTCATATGTGGAATCTAATGAACAAACTGAAATAACAAGGAAAACGGAGACAGACTCATGGATGGAGGGCAGAATGACAGCTAGTTGGGTGGGTAGGGTAGGGATAGGAGGAATTGAGCAAAAAGGAAAAAGGACTCATGGACATGTACAATAGTGTGGTGATTGCTAGGGTGGAGGGGAATATAAGGGAACTAAATGGTAATGGGAAAAAAATACAATGAAGATATACTGAAAAAATTTTTTTTCAGCCTATTAGAAATACACATCCCATTTTACCAAGCAATTCATTTCTAAGAATTTATCCAAGGAATATAATAAAGAATATAGAAGAGGCATATACAAATGCATTGTTGTTTATAATTCAAAAAAAAAATCACATGCCAAAATGCTCCTAGGAAATCATTAATAAAACTACGGTAAATCTATACGAAGTAAACACAGTCATTTAAAATTGTTTTAAGTTTACTGAAATGGAAAGATGTCCAATAATAAATTTTATCATAAAACTAGTTTTCATGTATAGTACAGAAAGGTCACACTATATCCACTTAGGCAAATTCAACTGCATCCACCAAAAAAGGGCACAATTCTACCTATTAAATCACTCAGTAAAGGACTGTCACCTAAAAAATTAGAAGGGAGAAGACTGTTCCTTCAGATAGTGTCTGTTTCATATGCCTCTCATAATGTGAGTACCTTCTCTATATCTTACTGTGCTGAGTGTGATTCCAGAATTATGAGTTTTCAGTATAAGAGGTCACTTAATCACAAGCCAACTATATCTGTTGCTCAAATGAAGAATGATTTCTTTCCATTAGAGAAAAAAACAACTGTACTGTAGTTAATGAGAGTGTTAAATTCTTGAGGATTTTCAAGAATAATTTAAATCTGAAGTGCTTTTTCACCTTACACATTGATTTTAAATATTAATTCCCATGAAGGAAGGAATTCCATTTTACTTGTGCAGGAAGTTTGCTTTGTAAAATAAAAGTGTGTATATATATATACAAAGAATAAAGTTCTAAAAGAATACTCACCCTACAGAACAAGTAGGAGAGAAGGCTAAATAAACACTAAAACATAACCTTGCCATTTTAAAGAAAAAAAAATTTTATCAGTTAATTGACTAAAAGCAAGTACAATGTTTTTATTAACCCAAAAATACTCAACAGATTTACTGCTTTCTTCTAAACCAAGGCTCTTTTAAATAGCCATTTTGATCCCCAAAGAGAAATGAATATCATACAAAACTTAAAAATATGTACTATAATTTGTGTTTCATACACTAGAAAACAGGAAAAATATCAATCCAGTGCCTAAAAATAAATTACTTCAATGCGTTAAATACTATTTGACTAATAGTCATGGGGACTTCACTACATGTCTATCAAAAGGAACCAGTGCTTCTCAGAAATGGCGGATTCCAAGGCTGGGGCAGGATATGTACATGTGAACCTGGAACCTATTTTTATGCCAAAAGTTAGAAAACACTTTTAAAAAAATGATGGGGGACTGTCATAAAGACAAAAGAGCAAGCTTTTGAGGGCTCCCACTAGATAAATCTGAGACAATCTGAACACCAAAAATATTAAGGATTGTAATAAATTATCAACCATTCAAAGAAAATAGATACATCAGTAAATGGACAGATAAATAGATGGGGGAGGAAAACTCTTAATTACAGTAAGATGCCAAGTGTTAATCTGAAAATGTAGAGGAGAGCTACTGTCACAAAACTGTCCTTTTTAACACAGTAAAAACTGGTTTTGGCAAGCATCATCAATGAATGCTAAATTGTAGGTGAAAATTTTGCTAAAAAGTAGGGTATGTGCATAATGTTAAAGTGTCCCCCGACATGCATGGGGAAAACACAGTAACTATAAAGTAATGAGGTAACACCTTCACTGGGTGATCAAAATTAACATCACCAATGAAGAGCAGAAAGTATGTACCTCTTGATGTAGAGAACCCCAAATACATGACCTCAATGAAATCATGAGCAAACATAAGGCAACTCAAAATGAGAAATTATATATATATATATATAATTGGCAGACTATACTCTTCAAAAATGTCAATATCATAAAAGACAAAGGAAGACTGTGGAAATGTACCCAGGTTAAAGGAGACTAAATGCAATGCCTGGTTCTAGACTGGATAGTGTACTGGAAAAATAATTAGAAAAGAAAAAATTCAGTAGGAAAAATATGACCCTACATTAAATAGCTTAAACTAGGAGAAATATTAAAGATGCTTTTACACAGCTCTGTGATTAAAAGGTTTTAAAGAGAATTCAACCAGATTCAACACAATCAAACACTTCTGCAGACCAGTAGAAAATGAAACTTATCAACAAATAATCTAATTCAATCAAAACCAACTAAAAAATTAAAAATTTCCTCCATTTCCATGAAGTTTTAACCAATTGCTGATCCATATCTTGTTATGTTTTCCTTTCTCAAACCTAGTCTGCAAAGTTATGCACATACATACACACACACAAAGTTAGCAACAGACTAAACTATAACAGCACTAGGACCAATAAGTCAAAAAAATGTAAGAAACTTTGTCATTTTACCATTATAAATGAAAGTTGATTACTAAGTAAAATCCACTTTCCAAAATGCATAAATTCCATCATCGTAAACATTCTTCTTCAAAGTAAAAACTTAAAAAAAAATTACCACTGACCCTGCAGATTATCATCTATGTTAACATGCTTGATGTTAGTGTTATTTATCACTATATCAGTTGAAAATATTCAACTGATAATAAAGAATATCCTAATAGTTGACAGTGAGGAGAGGCTCGGGATTCAGAGTAGCTGAGTTCAATTTCTGGTCCACAATAATCCTTGGGCAAGAGATGTCATTTTTCAGTGCCTCAGTTTTCTAATCAATAAAATGGTGTAATCATCTCATAGGTGAATATACACCTTACAGGATAATGATCACTAAACAGATACTCGTATTAGCATATAGAAAGTGCTCAAAAAATGTCAGCCATTATTACTTTTACACACATTTAAAAGTGTCATATTCTGACATCCATTAGGATGTCTGCTATGGAAAAGAGTATGATAGTTCCTCAAAAAACTAGAAATATAACTTCTATGTGATCCTGCGATCCCACTTTTGCATATATATTCAAAAGAACTGAAAGCAGGCCTCCAAGAGATATTTGCACATCCATGTTCATAGTAGCAATATTCACAACAGTCAAGAAGTGGAAACAACCCAAATGTCCATCAATGGATGAATGGATAAACAAAGCTGTGGTATATACAAACAAAAGAATGATTCAGCCTTAAAAAGGAAGGTAATCCCATCACATGCTAAAATATGGATCACCCTTAAGAACATTAAGTAAAATAAGCCAGTCACAAAGATAAATACTGTACAATTCCCCATATATAAAGTATTTACAGTAGTCAGAATCATACAGACAGAAAGTAGAACAGTTGTTTTATCACGGGTTTGGGGAAGGAAGAGGTCAACAGTTGTTTAATGGCTACAGAGCACAGGTGGCAAACACAAGGCCCGTTCGTGGGCCAAATCCAGCCCTCCGCCTTGTTTTATCCAGCCTGGCACCTTGTTTCTACCGTGGCAGCACTGAGCTCTTGCTTAACTGTTAAGGAGCAGTTACATTTATATAGTCCTAAAATTACATTCGGCCCTTTGAAGGCAACCGTGAGGCTGATGTGGCCCCCGGTGAAAATGAGTTTGACACCCCACTATAGAGTTTCAGTTTCGCAAGATGAAAAAGTTCTGAACTGTTTCATCACAACAGTGTGAATATATGTAACACTACTGAACTGTATATTTAAAAATGGTTAAACTAGTAAATTTTGTATTTTTTACAATTAGAAAAAAAGCAGCATACTTTGAAGCCCAGTACAACAAACTTAATTGTCCTTTATCATGTTTACAAGGGCTAGTGAAACTAATTAGTTAATAGAATAGCAACAAATGACCTAGGAGATTAAAAAAAAAATCTCAGAAGTAATTACATAATCCATTTTCATTTTGAAATACCTGCAAAACTAAAATAAAACACTGTATTAAAATAAGCTTGCTATATATTGCAGATAAAATATACAAATTATATGACAATTTATTCAAGTCTCTAAAGCCAGCCTGAAACTGAGACCAGGTTTTTCTACTGCACACAAAGAAAGCAGATGAGTTCTCTTATCCGATAAGTATCCTGAAGGATCTAGACTGGTATGAAATCTGAGGACTACCAAGCTCATCTCGAATCCCAGACAAACCTAAGCATCAGAAATGACCTCAAACCACTATGCATCTGAACACCCAGACTACTCTGACTATAATCAAACCACATCCAGTCTATGTTACTCACAAAATTTTCAAATAAAGTATAAAAAATGAGCATAAAAAAATCAAATATATCTGAAGCAGGTAAATATAGATATCTCATCTCAATCAGGGATTAAAATTAGGCAGACTTTGCCCTGGTCAAGTGGCTCAGTTGGCATCAAAAGGTTGCAGGTTCGCTTCCTGGTCAGGGCATATACCTTTGTTGGGGGTTTGAGCCTCAGACAGGGCATGTAGGGGAGGCAACTCCACGCACGTACACTCTCTCTCTTTTTCTCTCTCACACTCTCTCTGTCTCTCTCCCCCACTTCCTCTCTCTCTAAAAAAACATATCCTTGGGTAAGGATTAAAAAAATTGAGGCTGACTTTATTTCACATTTATACAAAAATAAATCACCAGATATTTTGGGAATAAATTTTCAACAAATATATACCTCATGATTTTTTTTACCTACAACTTTAAATATTCAGTTCTAAAGAAACAACCTAACTGAAACTAAAAGGTTAATTTAAAATTTTTTTCTGTTGTCAATAATTTTTAAATCTTCAAGCTAACAGCAAGAACAATGGCAGCCATATTTCACTGAATTGAGGATATTGATATTGAGGATGTAAATTAGAAGATGCATCATTATTTCGTGTGCCACTAAGAAAGTAAAATCATTGCCAACATAAATCAGTTATAAAATGCATCCCAAATTCAGAGATACTAAAGTATTTAAAAATTGGTACCTCAGAACTGATATGATGCAATATGTACATGCTTATTCCTCTGAATAACCCCAAGGCATCAGAAACCTAACTTATCTATCAACTATAGAGGGAGGGGGAAAAAAATCAAAATTTCTGTAACACCAAAGCCAAAGTCCCACACAAATTTTTTTAAAATGCATGAAAACAGTCAATTCAAACTACAGTTCACAGAATCAATAAACAAATAATTGATGCAGACTGAAAGTCTAAAGTAACTAGATAATTCACTATAGCCTAAGTAAATGATTTCCATATTTAGAAAGTCAAGAATCTAAGCACCAAATGATTTTCAAACAAGGAGATCCATGTCTCCTTTAATTCAGTGGTCCATAGGTACCAGCTCAAAGGACAGAGTGCACCTACTAAGGAAAAAACAGTTAATCTAGGATTTTTTTAGTATATACTATGAAAACAACGGATTCTGGTTTAGCTTAGGGTGATTTACAGATGTAAAGTACATTATCACACTGTCTCAAAACAATGGTGCTGGTGCTGAGGGAAAAAAGAAAATCTTACTGACCTAAATATTTTCAAATGCTGAACAAAGTAATAAAGCCCAATCAATTAATGCAATTACAGCAAACAGAAAAGAATGCATATATTTAGTAGTGTCAATAATTCAATTACAGGATACAAACACACAAAATCCTCTATTAAATTTATCTGTTTCAAAATTCCTAAAATCTATCACTGAATCCTTTCCTTACACCAAAATCTGATACTACATCCCATAAAACATTAAAATATAAGTAAATCTACCTATCAGAGTTAATTCACAACCAATAAAAATTCTCAGGACAAAGATTCACAAATATTAACTTAATAATTAGAAAACTAACTCTAGCACAATTCAATTTTATATAAGAAAAGATGAACACAATCAAAACAGGCACAGCAGAATTTGAAAAAAAATTACTGCAAACATAGCAAACCCATTACCAATCTACAGAGAAACCTAAGCATAGATGGTTTGCTTACTTCACTAACCATTTAATTTTCTTAAGTTGCAGACTTCACACAGAGGACTGCACCTGTCTAGGTCTGTATCTATATGTAAATGAGGACTTAAAAGTCATACTAATTTTTTTTCTAAACAATGAGCCTACTAAAGAAAACATCTCTAGGTTTAATGTTGATTTAGAAAACCAAATAACTAAAAATTATTTTTCCCTTTCTTTTCTACTGTTCTTTTTTTCAGAAGAATCCAAATTGACCATCCATTTGAACCTTAAACATCAGAGGTTAGAAATTCAAACATAAAAAATGTCCATCAGTTTAAACAAAAAAAGGCAAAATGTTGATAATTTTTGAAGATGGGTGACAGTTGTATAGCAGTTCGTTATACTGTCCTATCTACTTATATAGATTTTTTAAGATTAAAATAATGTAATTTTAAAAAATCATTCAGGTATATTGAGTGGTCTTTAAAATCTTAATTCTAAAACAAATTTAGTAGAAAGCATCAATTTACCAATAAGTTATTTCACAGAGTATACTAAATTGAAGGTGGTCCACAAACCACATCAAAAGTCTGTTCACAGATAAATAAAATGTAAGGCCGTTATCTACTTCGAAGTTACTGAGGAAATAACTATATAATGCAATTAAGTCTACATCTTATTTTAATATGTTAAATAGTCAACGACTAATTAAAAAAACACATCATTCTTAGAATTGGAATGGACAAATTTTCTAGTTCAGTCGTTTGCACACTTTTCCAGGTAACTGGAGGAGAGGACCAGAGACATCTTGATTTTTTATACTAGGAATTGTTCACAAAATAAAGATTTTATTTTAAAAAAGGATCTAGCTACTTTTTTAAAAAAAGTTTTAAAACCCACTATTCCATTGCTCCCACATTCCATAGCTAATATGGTGCCTAGAAAAGGTTATATAATTAATATCATATCATTCAATAATGGTAGTGTCAGAAATAGAATTCAGGACTCTCATGTGTCCAGTTCTCCTTTAAAGCAATGCACCAGTTCAAATTTAAGTTACAGTTAAAAATAAAATTGTTCCAATTTTCTTGTCTGTAAAATGAGATTGGACAAGGTATCTCTGAGACCATTTTCCAGGTCTAAAATTCTGACTCCCCGAATGCCAAGTTTAAAAAGATGTCTATGTTAAGGTAAATAAATCTTCTTAAACATAACAGAAATCTTCAAAAATTTTAAGGACTCCAGAAAGATACAAGTCAAATACAGAAAGCTAACAGTCATTCAGTAGTTACCTTTAGGATCCTGAAACATTTTTGCAACTATACTCTTTTATTAGTTAATACTAGAATATGAAACAATGTTTTCAAAGACCTCTGAAATAATCATAGTGAAAGCTTTTCTTAGAGATCTTTGGAAAGGATATTGGCCTATCAAAATATATAACTCAGTAGATGTTCAAATTATAGAATGCCTCAAAGAGAACCAAGTACATCACTCTTAAGTTTAAAATAAATGAATTCAAAGCAGCTTTAAGCCTAGCTGACACATAATGGTCACAAATAGAGTTTTGATTCCCACCTATTAAAGCCTGAAAGAGGTTGCTCTGAAATATGTTAATAACCCGTTCTATGGAACTTCTGAGCTGTCTGTCTTCAGTGTGGCTTAGTTTCAAACGATATTCTTCCAAAAGGTGCAATGCTCGCTGGGTATCTGGGAAGAAAAACAGAGTCTGATTAAAATTACTTACAAGGAAGTATTACATACTAGCTATAAAGCAAATGATTTTGCAAGACATTTATCTATACAGTTCCCAAAATCTGCCTGCTTAATTGATGCTACTATGCTCATGTACACCCCTAGTTCCTAGAATGATCAAAAAAACTGCAAACATACATCACAGTAGAAAAAGGAGGAACGTAAGTAGTTTTATTAAATGTATACTGGTAGTATACCACACAGAAAAAAATCACCGAAGTATTAGTAACATAGTTTCAGCTGATTCGATGTGCAAAAGCAGATTATCTGTAATTTGTCATTATAAATCCAAATCTTAACTGTTTCAAAACACTAGTTCTTAACCAGTATCCCACATTTGCTCACAAAATAGTGTTTAGTAAGAATGATAAAGTGAAATATTAAAACACCAATTCAGAGTTTTTAACAAAATGTTTCAGAGGGAGAAAATTAATTGCCTCTCTAGTGTTTAGGGAGGTGTCAAGGAAGAAAGTTTGATAATCATATAGGTGTTTCCATCTTCTGAATGATGCGAGGCTTAGATTCCCTAAGTAGTAAGGATAGGACTATGTTGTCTCATTAGTTATACAAACATTTTTAAAAGACAGCAAATCAGAAAATAGACATGCAGAAAAGCAAGGGACAGCCACAAGAGAGTTCCGAAACAAATTCTCACCTTGCTTCCGGACCGGCATTTTTCTCCAGAATCAGGAAGAGGGTACACACCTTAAAAAACACAAAACAGAAAGGAAACAGAACTAAAGAAGAGAATAGAATTGTGGTTAAAGTAGCATTTTCCCCTAAACCTCAACTCGAAAAACTCCCAGCCCTATCTGAAAAACCCACCTGGCAAAGTTTTCTCAAGTAAAAGGCAAAGCCTCAAAACCCAGCACTATCAATCTAGAAAGCTTTTACCTAGGGGTGATACCCCTGGCAAATCAAGAGCACGACAGAAGTCAGCTTCCAATTCTCCTCGAAAGCCGCCCCCCTCTCCAAAAGGCACTAGATGCCTAGACGTGAGGCCACCTCTCCCCCGGCTTAAGTATGCATACTCCCTGCTACTAGGAGAGCTCCGACCCTTAAGCCCCTAAGAAAGCAGTAGCTGTAAAGGGCTCCAAGAAAGGAACCAGCTGGGCTGATCAGCCGCCTTGCTTGGGCCCCCTCCTCTTGCTTGCCTTTCTCCTCGCTTGCTTCCTCGGGCTACTCCAGCAGGGGCCGGACAGGGCAGCGGCCGCTCTCCGCGACGCCCTCGCGCCCCACATGCACACCTCCGCGAGCCCCCACACCTGCAGCGCCACCACAAAGTTCCTGCGAGCGGCGTGCGCTCGGAGCTGGGGTGCGCCCCGGGCCGACTCGGGGCGTCTTCCTCGCCCTGCCCCGCTCCACGTCCCCCCGCCCCGCCCGGGGCTCGCGGAGCTCAGCTGAGGGGAGTGAGGGAACGGGGGAGGAGCTCCCCTCCGCGGCCGCACTCCCACTGTTTCTTCCTCTTCCTCTTCCTCCTCCTCCTCCTCGGCCGCCGCCTCCTCACTCGCCTCGGGCCGCTAGCCCGCTCGACCTCTATCCTCCTAGCCGTCCCACCCCCGGAACCTCGCCTCTGTCCGCGCCCCCAACCGCTCTACCCCCAAACTTTCCGCCAAGATGGCGGCCCCGAAGCAGGACAGCCGCTCCCCCACGTGACCACTTTCCCGGCGCTCTCGGCCAATGGGAAGTGAGGAGGCGGCTCGCGCCCAGCCCGGGGCTATCCGCGGTACCTTTGGGTAGGGAGGGGGAGGGGGAGAGGGAAGAGGCGGGGGGCCATGAGAGGGGCCCGGAGGTGAGTGGGCAATCTGAACCCGTAGCATCCCAAGTGAACCTTCTCGCTTAAAGGGAAGACCACCGAAGAGGCTCTGAGGACAAAAGAATTGACACAGACTCTACAGGTGGTCCGGGGTGGCCCTGGAAGAACCTGCCTTTACCTCTACCTAGCCTACCCGTGCGTCCGACGGTTTTGAGCGAGTAGCGCGCCAGGCCCAGAAGAATCGGTATTTCTGGAGACGTGACTTAACTTACACCAGATCCAAGGGACACATTCGGAGACACTCTTTAACCTCACTAAACACGTGCTATTCTCAACTCCACGTCTGGAAAAAGTGCCTGGCGCCCCCGGGGCTGGTTGTCCAACCAAAAAAAGCGGTGTTGTGGAGGAGTCAACAGCATAACCCTAGTTAGGGGGCGGGAGAGGGCGGAGTCTGGAAATGTGGAAAAGGAGGGTGTTTGGGCCGGGGTGTGAACCGTCTCCGCACTGTCATCCACTTTGTACTGATTTTTTTAAAGTTATTATTCGCCCTTAAGTAAAAGTTATGAGGGAGAGGCTGAATTAAAGGACACATGAAAAGGGAGATTGGTTAATTTGATAAGAATTTTAGGGTTTTACTGGAGGGTTTTAGAATCTAAGCGATTAATTCCAAGCTAGAATGGATTTAAGGGTAGGGGGAGAAAATTCGTTCCATCTTTTACTCTCTCATTAATTCATTTCCCCATTGCCTGCGTCCCCCACCCAGTCATCAGCTTCCGGTACTAACCAAGCTCAGGCGGCCCCTTTAAGAACTCACCTGTAGCTTCCTCCTCCCAAGCCGAGCTGCCCTCAGCTGGCACAGCTGGTTTAAGTTTCGATTGCCCTTCGGAGCGGGACTGAGGGCGAGACAGGAATCCGGTCAGGGGCTGAGCTATCCAGTTTGTACAAAGAAGCTCCCGGAAAGCTCTCCCAGGTCGCTGCCCAGATCTTCGAGCCTCTTCTGGATAATAGGGATCTCCCTGCTCTGAGGTCCAGAGAGAATTTGCCCAAGGTCACCCAGAGTTGGTAACAAAACTGGAAACACGGAGTTCCTGTCTTTCAAAACCCGAAGACTCTTCCCGGTCAGTACACTTGACAGCCTTTCACCGAGGACGTATTCTTGGAATAAAAAGGGAAGTCCTGGAACCTCGCACTGTAACCATAACTAATACTCAGAGGTATACTAACCACTGCTTTCACTTTGGGATTGTACCCTGGGGTCCTAATTTGTGAGGACCCCACTAGACCCACTTTCTCAGCTTAAGAGAAAGAAACTGAGGTCCCGAAGACATGTAGGCTGGTAAGTTACAGCATCCCAGAATTAGGTCTCCTAATTCAAGGGCTCTTTCCACTGCGATTTTTTGGGCAACTTGACAGTGGTATGTTGATTTATGGCAGCAGATCTCTATGATCCCTGGACCAAGCATCTTGGGAGCTTCAACAGTTAAAGCAACATTTCATAGAAGAATGGATGGAAAAGTGAAAGGAAGCTCTTAAAAGCAATGAGCTTAAATAGAGGCAATTTTTAAATAGTGAAATTGGTTTTTTTTAATAATGAAAATGTCTGATGCCATATGCATGCTATTATTATTAAAATTTTATTAACGAATTGTGATTTTCTTCTAAGAATGGACTCTCCAGAATTCAGGAGGAAAGGATTTGGCCTTCCCTTGTTAATATCATTCGTTGTTCACAAATGTTCACTGGCTAAGCAATGGAGATAGAAATAAACAAGATCCAAGCTATGCTCTCAAGGACCCGCAGCCTAGTAGCAAATGGATTAAAGGACAGTGAAGCTTTT
Organism: Anoura caudifer; assembly: GCA_004027475.1. Taxonomy (NCBI): domain Eukaryota; kingdom Metazoa; phylum Chordata; class Mammalia; order Chiroptera; family Phyllostomidae; genus Anoura; species Anoura caudifer. The sequence goes on from PVKU01004396.1 coordinate 14,852, forward strand.
CCCAAGAGCCACCGAAAAGCCAAAAACAAAATGTGTGTGAGTGAGTTCTCGGTGTCATCCCTGTTCTCCCCTAAAAGCAAGAAGGAGGGAAGGAGAAAGAGGAGACAAGAGGGCATGATAATCTTCTACTTGTCTAGCCAGATGTGGCTTTCAGCAGTCCAAAAGTAGAAATGAAGCTAGCACTTTGTTCTACCCTTAGAGACCAAGACAAGTCCAGGCCTAGTATGAGGGGCCTTTACTACACATTCCTCCTTTCTATCCATCTGCATTTGTTATCTATAGCTGCATAACAAACTCCTCAAACCTTTGTAGCTTAAAACTTAGTAGCTTTCTGTGAGTCAGGAATTCAGGAGGATCTTAGCTGGATAGTTCTAGCTTGGAGGTCTCAAAAGATTGCAATCAAGCTGTCTATCAGGGCTGCAGTCATCTGAAGGCCTAACTGGTATTAGGGGAAGCTCTTTCAACGTGGCTCACCCACATGGCTAGTAAGTTGATGTAAGTTCCTGTTGACAGGAAGCCTAAATTTCTCACCATGAAGATCTTTCTATAGGGTTGCTTGAGTGTCTTCATGACATGGTGGCTGATGTCCTCCAGAGCAAGTGATCGAAGATAGCAAGGCAGCAGCTATTATCTTTCATGACCTAATCTCAGAAGCAACACTTCATCGTTTCCACAATATCCTATTGGTTACTTAGGTTAGGTTATTGGTCACTTAGGTATTCATACTCTTCAGTATGAATTCATACCTGAATTCAGGTATGACATCTGGATTTTTCCAAACAACTTTTATTTCCTTGAAGTCTTCCTTACTTTATGCAAGTAGCAGCTGCCATTGAATCAGATTCAATGTAGGATCTGATTACTTTTCCCACCTCCTCATTAAATTATATTTTTCCATCCCCAATTAACTTTATTAACTCAGCTCTAAACCTTCCATTCCCAGCCATACCAGTCAAGCTACATATACTTCCATATCTCTGTCTCTATCTTCTCCCCTGTCCAGGTCCCCAGCCTATCTGTAAAGGTGCCTAGATGCTGCCAGACTACTGCATCTTTTGCTCTCATTCTGGCAGAGTGGCAGTGTGCTGCTGTGCCAAAGCAATCACTAAACAGAAAGGATTTGATGTCAAAAATGCTTATGCCTGCTTAGGCTGCAAGAAGAGGAACAGTGTCAAGAATGATAGAAGTGATCATGCTGGTCAGGTCTCCACAAAATACTCAGAGTATATTTCCTGGCAGCACACTTTAAGAGGGATCTAGACTAGAAAGAAGAGAGAAACCAGAAAAATAGGAAATAATGAGACTTTGCCTCAGAGGAACAATTGTAGGAGCTAGGGTCATATCTTAGAAAATACAGGGCTCTGGAAGCTTGACTTTAATCTTCAAACAGGCTTATTCTGTGTATCCAGCGGCATCACTAAAATTAATGGATGAAAGTTACAGAAACATGGGAACTTCATCTTTAACATTTGTCAGAACTGCCCAAAATTCCAAAGAGCTGACCCAAGGTGGTGGGTGTTTCCCATCAAGCAAGGGCTGAAAGAATCCAATAAGGCATCCTTGTCAGAGAGTGGATACTCAGGACAGAAGATTGGACTAAATGGCCTCTAAGACCAAAGTTCTAAGCACTTGAAACTTTAGTCCCTTCTTTGGTATTACTATCATTTTATCTACATTGAAAATCCACCCTACCCAGTTTAAGCGTTACCAGCACTAACCTCCTTCTCCACAGATAATTCTTATCAGAACAAAAGGTGCAAGTTGAAAACAAGTCTTAAAAATGTGGACAGTTGCCCATTTCCATGACAACTGGCACTGAAGTCATGCTTTTTAATGGATAATCCGTTCTCAAATTTTTACATTATTGTGAAATTGGTTCCTAAGTAGGTGAAGGAATAGTAACTGACTCCCATTTAAACTGATACACTCTTGTACTGCTATAGCCCTTGTATAGTATTCAAGTACATCTGAGATAAACTTACTGATTATGATTTCCCACTTTGTAAGGGAGGACACTGAGGAAGAACAAAATAAATAACCTAGTCTAGGACACCACAGCTAAGCTGGTAATGGAGCTGGGATTGAACACTATTAGTTCACTGTTTTTTCCATTAGACTACATTGCCTTTTCTCTACTTGACTCCTTTCTAAATTAAAAAAAAAAAAAATTTGTGTGTTTGTGCGATACAGACATGGAGACAGAGTTAGAAAAAAAGACGAGAGAGATTCTGAAAAACTAAAATGCAAATAATAGGCTAGTCTGTAACCTATTTATCATATATTTGAATGTCTTTTAACAGTGGGCAATTTTGATGGAAATAGGAATGTCACCTCTGACCAAAAATAAATGAATACCCACACCCTAGTTATATATTATGACTAAAAGAATTTTTAATGCAATGATGTTTACTTAAGACACTGTAGCTTCTTCCTCTCCTTCCTTTATTTACCCTGCTAAGTACCCTAGAGCAGGGGTGTCAAATTCATTTTCACTGGGGACCACATCAGCCTGGCAGCTGCCTTCAGAGGGCCAAAATAATTTTAGGACTGTATAAATGTAACTTACTCCTTAACTGTTAAGGAGTTGAAATTACATTTGGCCCTTTGAAGGCAACTGTGAGGCTGATGTGGCCCCTGGTGAAAATGAGTTGGACATCCTGCCCTAGAGCATGAATGAGCATTTTCACAGATGTATGGGACATCCCACCTGGACCTTCAACATCGTGTAGTACAATCATTTCATTTGACAGACGTGTAAAGTAAATTCCAGAAGAGCTCCTGAACAGTACCAGCACTCAATCCTCAAAGGACTTTTTTTTTTTTTTTTTTTTTTTTTGAGAGTAGAATGCTACTGGCACTTCAGGAACAATCCATCTTATTCTTGGTAGGGAGAGGGAATGGGAATAGTAATCTTTTCTAAAGCTATATTTATAAGTTTAACCAAATTTGCCTGTCTGCTTTTGAAGAACCCAGGATATTGACAGGACTGTAGGATCCCATATTGAAATCCTTAGGATTATACTACAATATCCTTACATGAGACAGCCTCCTCAACCCACTCACTGCCAGGAGGATTTCCCAGTGTACTCAAAGAAGGCTCTGGGTAGGGCCGCTTAGTCAGCTTATCTTTTCCCAGGTAAAGAACACAAACCTTAATTGGAATTTGAAGAAAGGCTATTAGAATATTAGGAAGTCATTTGTATTCCATTTCTGAGATGTGGCTTGGTTAATGAATTCTGATAAGCAAAAGAAGCCAAAATACTTTTCATAATTGGATGTGGATTAAGTCCAATGACCAATCAATCTCCTTTAGCACAAAAAACTGCTACACTCTTCCAAAAGCTTTCTGTGCCAGTCTTTAATTTTTGGAAAATGACACTTGCTAGAGCCATAATCTTTCTATTCCATATGTTGTATAACCCCAAATTCCTTTATTATTTCACTTTATTTTAAGCTCACAGAATGATAAAGGCAAAAATTATTTAAATATCACTTTCTATTTAAATTTAATTTAACTTAGATTAATTTCTTCCAAAAGATAATTTTACCAACTGAGATGAACTATTTGTAATTAAAACATCCACACAAAAAAAATCCTCTGTTATAAATAAAGTGGGCTAGAAACTTGCAAATATGCTTTTTTAAAACCCTGCAAAAATTCTCCAAGTTGGATATCATTTCAAATTGCAAATTACTATATGAATAAATAAATCCAAGCCCAAAGCAGGCAGAGGATAACAAAAATAATAAGTACAAACACAAAAATAAAAGGGGGCATAATCAATTGCTAAGGAAGATGAATAAAATAATTTAAGAATAAGGGAGGAGCAAATATTTATTAAGAAATGCTACCATAATAGTTTAGAGAAGCTTGGATTCAAGGGAGCAGAGTAAAGTGTGTCTGTTCTTTTTTTCTCTCAGAAAATCACTCCCAAAATATTAGACCAAGAAGAAATTTGTTCCTTCATCCTCAATGAAAATAAAAGTTCTTAGTAACCCTCAGCATGACAGAAAATAGTTGTAGAGTTGGTCAAATTCAAGTGCCTGGGCTGGAAGTTGGTAGAATGGAAAATACTCCTCCTCAAACAATGATATAAAAAAATCCAAAACAACAACAACAACAACAACAAAATTCCAATCCCCCCAAACTCCAAAACAAAAACAAAATAAAAATAAGTAGGGTAATACCTCCAACTTTGTTCTTCTTTCTTAAGATTTCTGAGGCTATTTGGGGTCTTTTGTGGTTCCATATACATTTTTGGAATATTCTAGTTCTTTGAGATACAGCATTGATATTTTAATAGGAATTGCTTTGAATCTATAGATTGCTTTGGGTAGTATAGATATTTTAATGATATGAATTCTTCTAATATATGAATATGGTATATGCTCTTGCTTATTTGTATCTTCCTCAATTTCTTTCTTCAGTATCTGACAATTTTCTGAATACATGTCCTTTACCTCCTCAGTTAAATTTATTCGTAGGTACATTATTTTTTGTTGTTGTTGCAATTGTAAATAAAACTGTTTTCTTAGTTTCTCTTTCTGGTAGTTCTTTATTGGTGTATACAAATGCCACCAATTTCTGAATTTTAATTTTGTATCCTGCTACTTTACTGAATTCATTTATCAGTTCCAGTAGTTTTTTGGTGGAGTCTTTAGGGCTTTCTATATACAGTATCATGTCATCTGCAAACAAAGATAGCTTTACTTTGTTTTACTTCTTCCATTCCAATTTGGATGCCTTTTATTTCTTCTTTTCATCTGATTACTATGCCTAGGAAATCCAGTACTGTGTTGAATAATAGTGAAGAAAGTGGATATCCCTGTCTTGTTACTAATCTTAAGGGAAGTGCTTTTAGTTTTTATCCTTTGAGTATAATGCTGGTTATGGGTTTCTCATATGGCCTTTGTTATATTTAGGTATGTTCCCTCTGTTCCCACTTTGCTGAGGGTTTTTATCATAGGTGGATGCTGGACAAATGCTTTTTCTGCCTCTGTTGGTAGGATCCTGTGATTTTTTTTTCTTCATTTTGTTTATGTGGTGTATCACATTTATTGATTTGCAAATATTGTACCAACCTTGCATCCCTGGTGTATGATCTTTTTAATGTATTACTGGATCTGGTTTGCTAAAATTTTGTTGAGGATTTTAGCATATGTGTTCATCAGGGGTATTAGCCTATAATTTTCTTTCTTTGTAGTGTCTTTATCTTGTTTTGGAATTAGAATAATGCTGGCCTTGTAAAATGAGCATGGTGGTCTTCCCTTCTTTTGGATTTTTTGGAATAGTTTGGGAAGGAGAGGTGTTAGTTCTACTTTGAATGTTTGGTAAAATTTACCTGTGGAACCATCTGGTCCAGGACTTTTGTTTGCTGGGAGCTTTTTGATTACTGCTTCTATTTCATTAGTTGTAATTGGTCTATTCAGATTTTCTGATTCTTACTGATTCAGTTTTGGATATGATTATTTGTGGAATCTAATGAACAAAGTAAACTAACAAACAAAATATAAATAGACTCATAGATACAGAGAGAACAGACTGACAGCTGTCAGAGGGGCTGGGGGTTGGGGAGCTGGGTGAGAGAAAAAACAAACACAGACAACACTTTGGTGATTGCCAGAGGGAAAGGGAGGTAGGGGGAGGTAAAGGGGAGATAAATGCTGATGGAAGGAAACTTGACTTTGGAGAATGAATGCACATACAATATACAGATGACATATTATAGAGTTACACAGTTGAAACCTGTATAATTTTATTAACCAGTGTCACCCCAATAAATTCAATAAAAATAAAAAACACAAGTAGGGGGAAAAAGAGAGAGAGAGAGAGATGTTAACATGGTGAATAAAAGATTGTTCTATTTATCCTCTGTACTCTTGTGAATATTTGAAAATATTCCTTAATTAAAATTTTAAACTTAAAAAATAAAAGCAGGTGATTTTCTTGAAGAACTCTAAAGAGCTAAAGAAATAGAGGCTTCAGATTCCGCTGAAGATGAGGTGCAGCTAGATATGGTAAATGGGAACTGAAAACAAGAGAATGGTTAAGTACCCATACAGGTATAAGGAGAAGTTACGTGCTATGTTCCCATACACTTAGATAGGTGCCCACCTTTTCCTATTCCCCCAAAAGACAAGAGTTTGTTTACTGGAGAAAAAGAGGTTTTAGATTTTCGGACATGAAGCACAAAAGATGGTAGTGATTTAAGGTATCCAAAACAGGAGAATGAGGGGAAATCTACACATTGAACAACAGAGATTCTTCCTCATCAGCCCCCTGCCTTTTCCTAGATCCAGGAAAACTTAATTGCCTGAGAAAAAAAGATCAATAGAAACTTACGGTTGGGAGGTTCTCAACAAAAGTTAGGCTGAGTCATCAAGAAAATGCAAATCAAAACCAGAATGAGATACAACCCTCTAAGATGGCTATAATCAAAAAGACATATTTGTTAACACATAACTTATTATAACAAGAACAATCTAGAATGTGGAGCAATCAGAACCATCATATATTGCTGATGGGAATGTGAAATGGTGCTGCCAATTTGAAAACAGTATGGCAGTTTCTCAAATGGTTAAACATGCAATTATCATATAACAACAATTCCATTCCTAGGCGTACAGCAAAAACAATTAAAACATATGCCCACACAGATGTACACAAATGTTCTTAGCAGTTGTATCCATAATAGTCAAAAAGGGAAACAACCTAACAGTCAATGAACTGATGAATGGATTAAAAATGTGAAATATCCATACAATGTGAAATATCCATACAATATAAAAATATAATGAATTATTATTCAAGAATAAAAACAAATGAAATATTGATATATATTACAACATAGTTGATCTTTGAAAACATTATTTTAAGTGAAAGAAGCCTGTTACAAAGGACCACATATTATATGTTTCCATTTATATGAAATGTGAGAACAGGCAAATCTATAGAGACAAGAAGTAGATTATTGGTTGCCTAGAGTTGAGGGGTATGAAGAGGTGAGGGGTTCATGGTGGACAACTAAGGGTGAGGATTTTTTTTTTGAGGTTAATAAAAATGTTCTTAAATTGATTGTGGTGATGGATGTACAGGTCTGTGAATATACTACAAGCCATTGAATTGTACATTTTAAATGGGTGAATTGTATGGTATATGAATTATATCTTAATAAAACTATTTTTAAAAAGTCAAGTTAGCCAATTTATTGCCTTTCAAGAATGCTTTCCAGTCAACAAGCCTCTCCCATGCACCCAGAACTTCCAATTAGCTCAGCTTTCGACAGGAAGAGGAAACCAAGGACCACCAGACATTTGGGGAGTAACTCCATCATGAAAGATGGAGACCAAAAATGGGCAAAAAGGGGAAAATAAACCTCAAAGGAAACAAGAGGTCAGAGTCAATGCAAGGAATATAGGAAAAATAAACAAATTATAATGAATATCTTCAGAGAAGGCATTGAATCCATGAAGTGAAGACTATAAACAAAAAGGAAAAAAGTTCTTTGAAATTAAAATTTTGAAAACAAAATGCAAAATTCAATAAAAGGTTGAAAGATAAAGTCGAGGAAATTTTCCAGAAGAAAAGAAAGAAGGAAGGAAGGAAAGAAGGAAGGAAGCAAAAAAAAGATAATAAGGAAAATGAGAGGTTTGGTAAACAAGGGACATTAAATAACAGGTATTACAGAAAAGAGATCAGGAGAGGAAATTAACAAATAAATACTATAGGAAATTAATAAAAGAAGGAAAGGAATTTAACAAGTAAATATATACAAGAAATTTAACAGAACCAAGAGATAAGAATCTGTAAGTCAAAAAGAAAAAAGAAAGAAAGAAAAGCTGACTGAGCATCAGCAATAATGAATGTAAAAAGATCCATAGCAAAACCTATCATTGTGATATGGTAGAACACTAAAAATGCAATGTAGATTCTAAATGCTTCCAGAAAAAAAAAAAGAGAAAACAACAGTCCACATACAAAGGACTGGAAATTAGGAAGGCATCAGAATTCTCAATACCATTGAAAGGTAAAGGACAGTAAAACAATGCATTTAAAATTCTAAGGAAAAATACTCTTCCTCAGGATTATACACCTAGCCAGATTATCATGTGAGTACAATGAAAAAATTGTTTCTCAGTGTCTCAAAAAACTTATCTCCCATGCATGCTTTTTCAGAAGGATTCTAGATGGATGTGCTTCAGCAAAACAAGGCTATAAATCAAAAGAGAAGGAGATGTGGATCCAAGAAACAGAATCCAAGAGGGACTAGGTAAAGGGAATTCTCAGAATACTGGTTTAAAACAATTTTAAGATTACAGCAGTATAGCAGGACTTTGAGAGGAAACAGTACAGACTGGAGGCTTCAGTACTGATGTATCCAAGATAAATATGGAATTGGTAAAGCAGCTGATAGTTTTGATTATAAGGAAAAATGTATCAAAGAGAGTTTTTCAGAATTGGTGTGTGTGTAGGAAACCTTAAGATGTTGAAAGAAAACTAAAATAAAAAAACATCTAATTATTAACTTCAGAAAAATAAATTGTGTAAGAAAGAAAATATGATCATTATAGGCTATTTGGCTCAAAAATACAATATTTTTGTAGTCCCAGTAATGAAAACAATACAGTGATGGAAACTGAGTTAACCAAAAAAGAGAGACATAATTGAAATAGGAGAATGAGAATCAGTAAACTTAAAGTTTCACCTGTCATAATAGAAAATCAACTGATAATATCAAATGTTGAATGGATATATCAGTCTTTAATATTATTTAGTAATGTAGAAGTCAATTCCAGAAAAAAATCTAAAAAATTGCAGGTTTCTCTATAGAATGGGAGTAGTAGGGAAAGGAGGAGAGAGCAAGGAACTACTTTTTTATTTATGCTATAAGACTTTTGGCAATTTTTGACCTTTAAATTATATTTGCATGCAATAAGCTGATTAAAGATAAATATTATTTTACAATTTATATAAACAGAAGGTAGGTGATACTCATTGACCTCCACTCCACACTGAATTCTTAATCAGAATTCCATTGCTTGCCCTGGCTGGTGTGGTTCAGTGGACTAAGTGCTGGTCTGAAGACTGAAAGGTTGCCAGTTTGATTCCCAGTCAGGGCACATGCCTGGGTTGTGGGCCAGGTCCCCAGCTGGGGGCGTGCAAGAGGCAACAGATGGGTGTTTGTCTTTCACATCAGTGCTTCTCTCCCTTTTTCTCTCTCCCACCTCTCTAAAAATAAATAAATAAAATATATTCTTTAAAAAGAATTCCATTGTTAAATGTAGATTTAAAGAATTCAATGGCTACTGTCATCTAATGCTGCTGCTGCAGCATCCCTTCTGAAGAATGAGCCTGCTGGAGTAAGTGGTCCTCACAGGACCAGAATGACAAGGATACAGAATCTTCTTTTTTAGGAGTCTTTCATGTTTGCTCTAGACAATTTTAAAATTACTTCTCAGAAGCTTTCCAGCCTACTATGTGTAAAATTTCTAGAAACAACTGGAAGATCTTTTGAGAGTGAAAATTTTAAGTTTCTTCTGCTATCATAAAAACTCCAAATAAAATCACTCTATTAGCATCCAGTATTAAAATATTAGTATGCCTTAGTTTATATTCTGGTGCTTTCTTTAAGGGTATATTTTAAAAGAAATGTACATTTAAAAAATTATATAGCTAATATCTATTTAGGTTAAAGAATAAAACTACATTTAGAAACAAAATTTGTTCTTCATTCCCATCCCCCCACAACTCACACTCTTTAAGAGTGGCTTTTAATAACTTGGTAAATCACTTTGCATGCCACTGTATATTTTGAGATTTCAAGGGGGATGGAAGTGAGAAAGCAACTTAAGAAATTGACTGCTATGTTGAATATATACACAGAGATGGGCTAGACTACATATGATAATAGATCTCCAACCCAGGGAACCAAACCACCATCTCTGCAGCAATTAGTCTAGAATGATTAGGACTTGGTCAATGACTGCCATGTTCCCTTTTCTTTCTCTTGCTTCTAACTCAGGATTAACCAGAGAAAACCAAATATGTTCTCCAAATCAATCATACAAAATGCCCTACTTCTAGTTATCCAGCCTCCAGCTTTCCCATTCCCCTGCCTGCCTTTAACCAAACACAAGTGATGATAGCTGACTTCTGACCCACAGCAAGCTCTGAATAAATAGCCACTGTTCTCATTCAGGTAGTCATCATTTATTTCCTCAATGACAAGAAAAATTCCCAATAAGAACAAAAATAATATCATAATAACTGTTTAGTCTACTACTTTAATAAAAGATTCATTCATTAGGTTGAGCTAATATGTATTATGCTGGTATGAGCCAGGCACAAAAACAAATTTTATTTCTCTAGGACAAAACTTGTCTAAGAAGGAAACTATATAGTTGAATCATTTGGAGTTGGAAAATCAAATCTTGAATCATTATTTTTGGTCTGTAGCAAACAAAGTACTTACTTCAAACTTCTCAAAGTTCCTTGGTTAAACATGAATGAAGAGAAGGTCTCAGCGATTAATGTAAGGGCAGAAAAAGAATGACTACTAATAATGTTTTTTTCTGCTAGTCTTCTTGTTTTTAAAAATCTCTTAGTACCCCTGAAAGTTTGCAACACTATTGTTAGAGTCACTTTTCAAAAAAATTATATAAATAATCACTTGTGTAAGGATTATTGTCCCTACCCTCCCTCAATTATGTTCAATTTATTATTCTAGACCACAAAGTATTTCATTAATAAAAAAGTTGGCAAACAAAGCATCTGAAAATATTTTGCTTCAGAGAATGATATTCTGGTTTTACTGAATGTGACATTTTCATTAGCACTGCTAATGAATTATACTTCTTCCTTTTGGGAGTCATGATTTAGTAAAAGAATTAAATGTTTGAAAAAACACCAAAAGAATTACACTCATTCATTTTGAATATGACTAAAGTATTTGCAATAAAAAAATTACTGAGTATTCCCTAAAGTCATGGTGGTTTTTAAAACACTGCATAATTCTGGGTATTACTGTCAGAAAAACATTATACTGTTCCTCATTAGAAGGACAATGTCATTATAATGGCTTTACTCTAAGGCATAAACCAGTTAAATGAAGCACTAGAAAAAGAAAGGCAAGTTCATTTGGTGAGTCATTCTTGTTCTACAGTTGGTTGACTCCACACTGAGCCAGAAGAAAATGCTCCAAGAGTATACAATTATTATAATGGGTCTCTAGGCTTCATTATCTCTGTTCATGAAGCTGTCTGTTCACACTTAGCTTTAAAAGTTAAACATGAACAAATCAGGGGAGAATAATAACTCAAACATGATAAAGCATTTAGAAAGATCTCCTTGGACCAGTGCTTTGGTTCCTTCTTTGCATTGTGACCTTATACTGGAAACTTGGGTGTGACAGTGCTGTTCTGGTCCAAAGTGCCAGGAAGTACAGATCAGGTCAAAGTCAAGCTCAAGGCAGGTGACTTTGGGGTCAGCCTATGCACAAGTCCTTTTTCAGGGAATCACTTGAGGAAAAAGGCTACTGGGGGTCAGTAGGGCCCTTCTCCAAAGCCAAACCAGTTGGCTTGTCAGCAAAATTGCCTGGTGTGGACTCTTGAGTACAGAACTCTGTTCACAGAAAGCTCTTTCCCAGAACCCTCCATACTCGGAGAGGAGACTTCTTTAAACTTTTTAATGATGGTCTTCTTAAGGTAAAAGATAGCTTTCTAGAGAAGGGATTAGTTTAGGAGCTTAAATTACAGTATAACAAAAAGATTTGAGCCAATTCAGAACTAGTTCTGGCAGAACTGCATTAGTTCTTTTGCCCAAATGCCCAAGGATTCTCTTGGGGATGGTGCTGAAGGAGATTGGGTTTCTGGTGGCTCTAGAGGTTGGTCAATGCACCAAGCTCAGTTGTCATGGAAAAGTTTGCTCACCTTCAAATAGGAAATGGGAAAGCATTACCAATAAGGAAGCCTTAATTCTTCAATCAGGTCTATTCAGTTCAAGCAATATTTAATATCTTCTAGTATGTTCCAGGCACTGTGACTACAACGATAAATGTGACCCAGTTCTTGCCATCAAAGAGCTTATATTTAAATGAAGGAAGTCAATACAGATAACTTAAGTATAATGTGATATGTGATAAGAAAGCAAACACTGGACTGAGTCCTGAAGGATAAGTTAGCCAAAGGAAGAAAGGTGGAACATATTTCCAGGCTGGGAAAAGGAGGATGAAAGGCAACGATGAACTCTGGGAAATTCAGAGGCAAGCTAGGCACAGTGAGGCTCCTTCATAGTACAGATTTAGGATTCTAGATTTTCTCTATTTTCTAAGAAGAGGAGTCTGATTCTCTAGTTACACGTGATGGCATGGTGGCCCTCACAGTCAGAGGCTGTATTCAGCATCTCACTGAAGTCCCCACTGAAGTGTGTACTATGTCCTACACAGAGGGCTGGGATGTAGCCTTCACACTCCCCTCCTTCCTTCTTCCCCAACAAGTTTCTCTCATCTTTGGGCGTTTCTCTGTCAATTTTATTTCCCTCCCTCTTCTTTGCTTCCCCCTTGAACTTCTCCAAAGTGACCTCATTTCATAAAGCAGGTTAATTCTGAGCTGAATTTAGGTCCCTAACATGGCCCCGTTTGTAAGAGACGTTGGAGTTCCCAGCATACTTTGCTCCCAGGATACTTAAGTACCCTGATATCAGGTTACTTGGGGAGTGATCCCATCAAGCAGCTTAATTGAGCAGGAGAGTGAAAGGGATTGATGGCCCAGGAAGGAAATGAGAGAGAGAGAGAAGAACAGAGTTCTAAAGGCTAGGATCTTCCTGGGTTAGCAGCTGCTCTCTAACATTCCTAGTTCCTAAAGATCCAAGTCAACTTGCAGGAGCATTATTAGCTACTGGGCTCAAAAAATTATGTTGACACAGTTACCAGAGAATTCTTGGAAAATTTGCCATCTGATGGAGTGAATCCTAGGATTGCTTTTTCTTCACTTACATTTTATTCTGGTTTATGTGCTCAGTGAAGAAACATTAGAAAATGGAAAAGTACTAGGAAAAAAACAAAAATTGACCAAAATCTCACAGCCCAAAGATAACTTCCAACATTTGCTGTAGATATTTCTAGCATTTTTCACGTATATAGTTTGCCTACAAAAAACATATCATACGTGTTATTTTGAAGCATCTTTTTTTAAAACGGGAGTTACATTTATTTTTCAGCTCCAAAGAGCTTAACAAGTAATAGTGACAGAAAATTAAGGCTCTGTCTGAGTGATATTTATTCCTTGGAAATGTGTGCTACAATTCAATTAATGGGTTAAATATTAAACATTACAGTATTGGTATTTCATATACATTTGTACCCACTTAAGATGATTATTAAACATATAGCATATATGTACTTGGGGGGGCAAAAAAAACCCTGGAATTTTTTTAAATCGTGTATTTATTTTTAAATGTTTAAACTTTAGTCACGTTGGAAATACTCTTCATTTGATGCAATACACCTATTGAAATGTTTTTTCTACTGCTCAAAATAGTTTTTGAACTTGTCAATTTTGATGCCTTTTTTTTTTGTTAGTTTCTGCCATTTTTTGTTTCACTCCTTCCACATCTCACTAGGGGCAAGATTAGGTGAACAGGGAGGGTGGGGCATAGGAGTCATGCCATTTTGGTCAAAAACTGCTGAACACAGCGTGGTGTGGGCAGATGTGCTCATAAACCACCTATTGTGAAATGGCAAGTGTATTGAAAGAGTCTTCAGAAAAATACACTGAAGCTGAACACAGCCTCCCACATACAGATAGGTTTCCAGAACACTCACCTAGTGGAGAAAGTCTGTACTACAAGGGGCCCGCCCTCCAGAAGAGAATTCTGGGGTGTTTTGGTCCCCCCTCATGCACAAAAATACATTCTCTAGCCTGGGAATCAAGAGATCTGGATGATCCTGTCAACATTCTGTACTTCACTCAATAAGCAATCTTAAGCAAATCAACTCAAATTCCTTTTCTAGATAGAGTTCAAATTATTTTTATTTTTTAGTATTTTATTTATTTATAGAGGGAGGATAAGCGAGGGAGAAAAAGAGAGAGAGAGAAATTGATGTGAGAGGGAGAAACATCAATCAGTTGCCTCTCATACATGCACCATTGGGGAATGAACCCGCAACACAGGCATGTGCCCTGATGAGGAATTGAACTGGAGACCTTTCGCTTTGAGGGGCAACACCTAACTGGCTGAGCTTCATTGGTCAGGGCTAAAATCTAAATTCTTAAACATGGTATATGAGGTCCTATATTGTCAGGTCCATCCAGGCATATAAAATCAGATGCAGTTCCCAGAATGTACCATGTTCTCCTGTCCTTGCATATTTTAGAAACATGTTTGGGTTTTTTCCCCGTTTTCTATTTATTTGTTTTTTGTTTGGGGGTTTTTTTTTGGCCTGAAGCACTACTTCCAGATGTCTTTTTAAAATATTTAACTGTGGCCTTGGCTTGTGTGGCTCAATGGATTGAGCACTGGCCTACAAACCAAAGGTCACCGTTTTGTTTCCCAGTCAGTGCACATGCCTGGGTTATGGGCCAGGCCTCCAGTTGGGGACATGAAAGAGGCAACCAGTAGATATATTTCTCATGCACACATTGATGTTTCTCTCCCTCTCTTTCTCTCTAAAAATAAATACATACAATTTTAAAAATTAAATATTTAATTGTGGTAAAATATATAACATAAAATTTACCATCTTAGCCATTTTTAAGCATACAGTTCTTTGGTGTTAAGTACATTCACATTGTTGTGTAACCAATCCCCAGAACTCTTCATCTGGCAAAACTGAAACTCTGTATCATTGGACAACAAGTCCTCATGCCTTCAGCCTCTGTCAAACATCGCCCTAATTTGTCTCTGTGAATTTAACTACTGTAGGTGCTTCTTATAAATTGAATCATACAGTACTTGTCTTTTTGTGACTGCCTTATTTCATGTAATATAATGTTCTCAAGGTTCATTTGTATTGTAGCATGTGTTAAGATTTTCCTTTTGAAGGCTGAATAATACTCCATTCTATGTACATACCATATTTATTTATCTTTTCATACCTCTTCAACATCCTGCTTTCAATTGTTGGGGGGTGTGTGCATTCGGATGTGGAATTGCTGGCTTATATGGTAGCCTCTTTTTGTAACTTCCTTTTTAAACTTTACTTTTTTATGTTTGAATTTCCCAGATTAATAATAAGCTGTGTCTTTACAGAATGACTTTTATTATCCAGAGTATTTTATCAAATGAATATAATTATTTAATTGGTTGCTTCAAATTTTTCATGATTAAAAACAGTGTCAGATAAATAAATATTCATTCATAAGGTGAATTCTGAGAAGTCGAATTGCTGGATTAAGGGGTATACATTTTTAAGGTTTTGATATACAGTGTTACAATGCATGCACAAGTTTCTAAAGGCTTCTTTTTAAGGTATATGAGCCTCTGTTGCCTCATATAAGGGTCAGCAGTTTGAGGTTCCTGTGATCTCTTTAAACTTTACCCCCAGCCCTGGTTGTTGTGGCTCAGTGGATCAAGTGCCAGCTTGTGAACCAGGAGGTTGTGGATTCAATTCCTAGTCAGGACACATGCCTGGGTTTTGAGACAGATCCTTGGTGAGGGGCACATGAGTGGCAACCACACATTGATGTTTCTCTCCCTCTCTTTTTCCTCCCCTTCCCCTCTAAAAATAAATGAAATTAAAAAATAAAAATAAATAAACTTTACTCCCAAAGAAAGTAAATATGTATATCAAGATTAATGTTCAGAAGTGAAAGGGATTATGTAAGTCATCAGTCACAAGAAATAAAATAAATGATCAGAACTTGCTGCTTAAATTTTTAATTAATATAAGTGATATAACTCAATCTTTTATTCTTTAATTTTTTATTGTTATTGTTATTCTATTGCAGTTGTCCCAATTTTCCCCTCCTTGCCCTTATTTTCCCAGCCCACCACCCACCCAACAGTGGGTTCTCCCTAAATAAATATGCAAATTCCCCTCAAGTTTGTATATTATATTTTGGTTTACAAACTACTTCCACTTTTGTTTTCTTACATATTCCTTATAATTAGTTATTATTTTTTCCAATTTACATATGAAAATTGAGACCCAGAGAGCCTGCGGTCACAGAGCTGATAATCAGTGTCTTGTGGCTTACAGTTCATTGCTTTTCAAATTATAAATGATTCATTTATCAATCTTGAGATCTAATCATAATGAGTAAGCATTGTACAGACCTTTTTTTTCTGAGATGGAAAGAGGTGGTAATGGTTTGAGGGCAGCAGCTAAAAGCTGTGATTTAAAAGGAAGCCATTTAAAAAAAAAAAAAAAGGAAGCCATTTTGTGGCTGATGCATACCGTGGAATTACAAACAGCATTTCTTTTCACCTTTCCCCAAGCTTGGGTGAGGCCTTCCTGGTACTGGTCTAGAGTGTTGTTAAGTATGGTGGGCTCTGGGGTCACCCCACTTGGTTTTGAACCTTGGCTCTACAGCACAAATTATGTGATTTGAACAAGTTAACCTCTCTATACTTTTGTATCTTCACCTATACAATGGGTAATAGCTCCCACCTCACTGGATTATTGTAAAAAAATGGATGTATTAGGCAGTCAGCCTGGCACCTGCTAACTGCCCGGTACATTACAATTCTTATTGCTATTGCTGAGGACTTAGATAATACTGTTCTGTTTTTATCCTGAGGAGGAGGGTACATGGTAGGGGCTGCTCAGAAAATAGAAGTCTTTTATATTCACTGTTATTTAAAAAGAAAATTAAAAGGCTTCTATAGTAGAGTATCACTGGTTTTCAGAAATCTGAGTAGGATATAGTCTACTGCAGTTTACTTTGTGTTTATTCTGTCTTGTTGTTTGTTGAGCTTCTTCAATCTGTGGGTTTGTAGTTTTCATCAAATTTGAAATATATTTGTCCATTATTTCTTCAATGATTTTCTGCCTTTGCCTCTGGAACTATAATTACAACAACGTTAAACAGGTTGATACCATCAGACAGATCACTAAGACTTGGTTCAATTTTTTTCCTGTCTTTTTATCTCCTTGTGCTTCAGTTAGGAAAGATTGTTTGGAAAGTTTTAAGTTCACTGACCTTCTATTTTGCAATGTCTAATCTACTAATAATCACATGAAATCATAATAATTTCATTTCAGATGTTATATTTTTCAACTCAACAAAGTTCCATTTAGTTCTTTACTATATCTTCAATTTCTCTCTTTGTGACATTCATTTTCCATGAACTCTTTGAGCGTATTTATATTAGCTATTTTAAAGTCCTTGTCTGCTAACTCCATCATCTGTTATTTATGGGCCTGCCTCCATTTACTGATTTTTCCTACTTATTACAGGTAATGTGCTCCTGCTTCTTCACATGTCATATGGATCTGCACAGGAGTGGACTCACTCCCTGGAATCAAAGACAAAAGGACAAAGAAGGAGAACAAGTAAGACATGACACTGTCAGAGACAGGCCCAGAACAAGAACATTCTACCAGAGCAGAAGTGACAGCAACAGCACCTTGCATTCCTATGGCATTTTGGGGTTAACAAAGCACTTTCACCTTCATTGTCCTCCATAACTTACCGCATGTATTGGGACAGGTATGACTGGAAATTGGGACAACTATTATTATCACCACTTTACAGATGAGAAAACTGATGATCGGATATGTGTAATTGACTTTGCCAGACTCATAAGTCTAAGGGCCATTGTTAACATTTTTTAAATACATTTTATTGATTATTCTATTAAAGTTGTTCCATTCCCCCCTTCGTTCCCCTCCACCCTGCACACCCCCTCCCACCCACATCCCCCCCCTTTAGTTTATGTCCATGTGTCATAAGTTCTTTAGCTTCTACATTTCCCATACTGTTCTTGCCCTCCCCCTGTCTATTTTCTATCTACAATCTATGCTACTTATTCTCTGTACCTTTTCCCCCTCTCTCCTCCTCCCACTCCCCTGTTGCTAACCTTCTATGTGATCTCCATTTCTGTGGTTCTCTTCCTGTTCTTGTTGTTTGCTTAGTTTGTTTTTGTTTTGGGTGTGGTTGTTAATAACTATGAGTTTGCTATCTTTTTACTGTTCATATTTTTTATCTTCTTTTTCTTAGATAAGTCCCTTTAACATTTCATATAATAAGGGCTTGGTGATGATGAACTCCTTTAACTTGACCTTATCTGAGAAGCACTTTATCTGCCCTTCCATTCTAAATGACAGCTTCACTGGATAGAGCAACCTCGCATGTAGGTCCTTGCCTTGGAATACTTCTTTCCAGCCCCTTCTTGCCTGTAAGGTCTCTTTTGAGAAATTAGCTGAGGCTGATGGGAACTCCTCTATAGGTGACTTTCCCTTTATCTCTTGCTGCTTCTAGCCTTCATTTTAATCTTGGGTAATGTAATTCCGATGTGCCTTGGTGTGTTCCTCCTT
This sequence comes from Anoura caudifer, assembly GCA_004027475.1. NCBI lineage: Eukaryota > Metazoa > Chordata > Mammalia > Chiroptera > Phyllostomidae > Anoura > Anoura caudifer. The sequence continues at coordinate 33,328 of PVKU01004396.1, forward strand.
GGGTCCAACTACTTTGGGACTCTCTGAGCTTCCTGGACTTCCTGGAAGACTATTTCCTTTGCCAGATTGGGGAAGTTCTCCTTTATTGTTTGTTCAAATAACTTTTCCACTTGTTGCTCTTCTTCTTCCCCTTCTGGTACCCCTATAATTCAGATGTTGGAACATTTAAAGATGTCCTGGAGGACATCCTAAGCCTCTCCTCATTTTTTAAAATTCTTGTTTCTTCCTTGTTTTCTGTTTGGTTGTTTCTTTCTTCCTTCTGGTCCACTCCATTGATTTGAGTCCCAGTTTTCTTCCCATCACTATTGGCTCCCTGTGCATTTTCCTTCATTTCACTTAGTGTAGCTTTAATTGTTTCATCTAATTTGTGAGCAAAATCAACCAATTCTGTGAGCATCCTGATCACCAGGGATTTGAACTGTGCATCTGATAGGCTGGCTATCTCTTGGTCGCTTGGATATATTTGCTCTGGGGCTTTGATCTCTTCTGCTTGGGCTATTTCTTTTCTTTTCTTTCTTTTTTTTTGGTCTGGTCATGCCTGTTATGTAGTAAGGGGCGGAGCCTTAGGTGTTCACCAGGGTGGGGCAACCCATTCACTGAGTTGTGACAGTGTATGTGGGGGCGGGGTCAGAGAGGGAACAATGGTGCTTGCTCTGCTCTCTCCTGGATTTCAGTCCCTTCTGCCACTCCCCACAAACAAATTGGGCCCTTCTGGTGCTGGTTCCCAGGTGGGTGGGCTTGTGTACATTCTAGGACCCTGTGGGTCTCTCCAACGAACTCTCCTGTGAGCCTGGGAGTCTCTCGCGGCACCTCAACCCCCACAGGTGTTTTCAATCAGTGCTTTTAGGCTTTATTTCCCAGCACTGGGGCCCTGGTTTGCGTGGTCTATCTCGCTCCCCATTTTTGCCTGGTTTACCTTCTTGCGAATGTGTGACCACGGTCAGCTAGCTGCCTTGCGTGCCTCACTGGGTCTGCCTGTTGCCACCCCACACCTGGGTCCACCAGCCACTGCTTTTTCCTGCTGCGACCCCTCTCCACCAGCCACCGACTCCGCCCCCTTACCAGTCTGGATCAATGGGTGTTGGACTTCTGTACAGTTCAATTTTCTGTCAGTTTGGGATGTTTTTTGTTTCTAAATTTTTGTTGTCCTTAATTCTGGTTGTGTGAGGAGACACAGTGTGTCTACCTATGCCTCCATCTTGGCCGGAATTCTCCATTGTTAACATTTTTACTGACCTAACACCACTCAGGTGTTTAGGAAAAAAAGCTTAGTTTCTTTGCTCAAGATATTTTGATGCACACACAGACCTGATAGGCTTTCATAGTTCTTTAACCTGACTCTATCCCTTTGCTAAATTATTTATGACAAAATAATTTAAATAATTTTAAAAGACCTTTTTAACCACTACCAACTTGTTAGTTTCTCTCAGAATATAAAAGACATCATGTAGTGTATTGGGAGAATTCAATAGTGATTTTCTCTTAAACATACTGGCATTTACCAGCAGGAAGTCCACTTATATCTTACGATGATCCTTGGACATCTGTCTCACCTCTAGTCATTAATTAGCCTTTGCATCACTGCTATATTTTAGCCCTCTTTTCAACTTGGGGGAGTCTGGTCTAAAAATGGTTGAGTGATTATACCTACTGTAGTATAAATTGAACTAGGATTCATTCTTTTTATTTTTTCCTTTTTCAAGGAATTACATCAGCAAATCAGTTTCTACATCAATAGTTTTAAAACCTTTTATCTGTAGAAGAATACATTAAAAAAATAAAATTTTGCCCTGGCTGGTGTAGCTCAGTGTATTGAGCACAGGCCTGCAAACCAAAGGATCGTGGTTCCATTTCTAGTCAGGGCACATGCCTGGGTTGCAGGCCAGTCCCAGCAGGGGACTCACGAGAGGCAACCATACATTGATATTTCTCTCCTTCTCTCCTTCCCTTCCCCTCTAAAGATAAATAAATAAAATCTTTAAAAAATAAAATAAAATTTTATGTGGAGCCAAACTATATAACACAGATAAAAGTGGAAATGATCTGGCTGAAGACGGATGGGGATGGGAGAGTTGGAGCTGCCAGAGTCTTGTCCACTTGGAAAGTCCCATAAATTCCCACATGGTAAACTCGAGGCCCTTTCATTGAACCCAGAGCTCAGAAGAACTTGGAAAAACATTGGCCTGTATAATAAAATTAAAACATTCACATCTGGCTGGTGTGGCTCAGTTGGAACCTTGTCCCATACATCAAAAGACTGCATTTCGATTCTTGGTCAGGGCACAGACCTAGGATGTAGGTTTGATTCCTGGCCTGAACATGTGCCAGAGGCAACTGATAATTGCTTCCCTCTTGCACTGATGTTCCTCTCCCTCATCCTCTCCTCTCCCTCTCCTTCTCTCCCTCTCTTTCTCTGTTACTCTCTCTCTAAAAGCAATGAAAAAATATCCTTGGGTGAGGATAAAAAAAATTCATTCATCCATCCATTCATCCTTCCTTCTGTCCACACAACATTTACTTGAGTATTTTACTATGTGTGAAATACTATGTTGGATCTTGGGTGATGGTAAGGAATAGTGATGAGGTTGTAAAGATGAGACAAAGATCCCCACATTAAGGAGTTCACAATCTAGGACGAGTAAGTCCACAAGGGACTATAATGCATGGCAGCAGGGCTAAATGCCAGAAGAGAATTTCAGATCAAGGGCCATGGAAGCATTCTCCTGGCGTGAGGGCACAGGTAAAGTTCAGGAAATCCAACAATAACAACAAAGACTATGAATGGAGGTGATTAACCTTGCCCTGATGAAACTTACAAGAAAGATTTCAATGTGTGGCAGTTATCTCTGAGAGGAAGAATTATGGGCAGTTTCTGTCATCATGATTTAAAAAATATTTTTCAAGTTTCTATACATTACATATATTTCTTTAGCTTTCAGAAAACCTTATGAAAACTGAGAAACCACAGTAAAAAATTCATGAAGTGATATTATCTCTAATATTGAAATAAAACAGCAGGTGAAATGCTATTTTAACTTCACATGTATTATTTTAGTTTGGATAAGATTGAAAGAGATAAACAGGAAAGATGACTGAAGTGTTAAGCCCTGTTTAGGGACACCTGTGGCTCCATTGCTGGGCATTCTAAATATTCCATCATCTCTGTCATCAGCCCTCACTTAACTTCCAAGCCACAGCAACTTCCACCCACCCCAGTTCCTCCTATAAACTCTAAATTCTGGGAACAACAAGTGATATTCCCCTAGCAGGCTCTGTACTTTCTCATTCCATACCTTCTCTCTTTGTTTTCTCTGCCAGAACACCTTCTTTCCCCTTTCTCCACTTGTTAGAACCCTCTTTTCCAAGTTCAGCTCATCTGCCACCTCCTCTGGGAAACATTCAATATCTCTGTACCCATCACTACCATCCTTCTCAACCCAAAATGATGCTCTCTTCTCTGTTGTCATACATGTTGTTGATGCCTCTGTTACTGAATTTATCACAGTCCACTATGCAATATGTTTGTTTGTTTGTTTGTTCGTTTTGCACATCCCTGTCACCAGTACTGAAGTAAAAGGACTTTGAAGTCATGGATGGTACTCTTTTCATCAGTTTCTCCACAGTCCTTAGCATAGCTCGTGGCACCTGGTAGGTGCTAAAGAAATGTTGTAGAGAATGAGGTGAAATAAGCCCCAGGAACTAAGGCTGAGTACAAGAAGAAGAATTCTGAGACAAAAAAAAAAAAAAAAGAGGGATCAAGAAAGCAGGTGGAGTCAGCAGGAATAATACCTTCCCTTAGGTATTTCCTCTTCAGGGAAGATGTCTTGTTAAACTTACCTTTGGCCAAGATCCATTGCCACCTCATTTCCTGGGTTGCCACAACTCTATTTCTCTTAACTTCACACAGTAGTGTCAGAACTAGTTAAGACTGTTTTGCCTTAAAGTAACAGAAAACTTTCTAGAATATCTTAGACTCCACAAAATATTAGGAAAATAATTAATATTTATTCAGATTCATAGGGCTTCTTTCTTCAACACTATTTTTTGAAGAGTGTGTAATTCAGCTTTGGTAAGTTTTTCGGGTTCAAAGTCAATAACATGACCAAACTGCCTCCTTGTTCTAGTTCATACATCCTTCTATCCCAGGACTCTACAGCTTTGTGTTTTAAATAGTGTCAGCTTATTTGGGAGCCTCTTCCCACTCCATTATTTGGTTATACTGCCTCCCCTATGCTATGAGACTCCAGCTTCCACATTTTCTCTTCCAGTCCTTTGCACTATGGCATAACTAATCAACTTTTATAGGGTTAATGGATATAGATTTAGCAGAAATACGGATATCCAGTTTTTCTAAGAAATACATTGAATGTAAAGTTGTGAAGCTACATTTTCCTTCATGACAGCTCTTGACTTACACTTCTCATCGATCTTCTTAACCTTTCACATCATTTCCTGAAGCCATTTCATCTTCCTTCTAAAATGCCAACCTAAAAATAAGTAATCACACTGAAAAGTATCCAGATGGAAATAGAAAAGCATGGACACACTCATTTGGTACGCGAAACATTTTCTATAATTGTCAGTAGACTTAAGTTTGCTTCTCATCTTCATTTCTGCCTCATCAGAGGGGAGTATTTATTAGAGCTTAACAGAAATGTTTTGGCCCATTGAAACAAAATTCATTGTAATAGTGCTTTCGACTTAGGTGGTAATAGTTGATTTTGTCACTGTGAAAGCTTACGAAAAATTATCTGGAAATAAATATGACTCATTTTAATCTTTTATTTAATCAAACTAAGACTTCAGAATATTGTATGTGTACTTAAGAAGTATATTTTTGTTTGTTTCTTTCAATCAGTTGGGAAAAGAAGGCCATGTCAAGCTCAGAACTTGGCAAATCCCCTAATTTTTCTTGGTGTAAAATTATGGAAGACTTTCTAAGACAAGTCTTTAGCTTTTCAGACACAGATAATCAAGATACTAGAGTCATAAAAAAAAGATGAATGCTATAGATTACAAATAAATATCAGACAGATCAGAATCCCCAATTAGCTATTATTAAAAAATTATCTTGTCAAAAGAAGAGCAGTATACACACACGCAGATCAGAGGGGATTTAGTGAATAAGGGTTTTTTTAGCTTCTTTTTTTTTAATGTTGAACTTTTGTTTTACATTCAGTATTATTTTGTATTAGTTTCAGTTGTACAACACAGTGGTCAGACAGTCATATAGTTTACAAAGTGTTCTGGCAGATATTTTTAGGACCTACCTGGCACCATACTTAGTTATTACAATATTATGCTGTACTTTACATCCCTGTTGCTATTCTATAAATATCAGCCTGTACTTCTCAATCCCTTTACCTTTTTCACTCAGTCCCCCAACTCCCTCACTCTCTGGCAATCATCAGTTTGGTGAGTAAACTTTTTTTTAAAGGAATATTTTGGTGTCAGTATACATTCACCTACATCTTTCTTACCTGCAGTCTTGTTCAATGGTGACTGGAATTCAGAATGAGAAATTTGAGACACCACAAGATGTTGAATCACCAAAAAATAATTTATTACCAAAGCAAGAAATCTTTCCATACCATATTAGAACATTTATCAAAATAAACAGTTGAAACAAAAAAGTATTTACTAAATAACTATCCTTTAGTCAGGAGAGGTCTCATTTCTTAGGCAGTGTAAGGAATCTTTATGAGATTGTATCAAAGACTTATAAATTTTAGGACTAAGCTAACAATTTAAGCCATGGAGTTCTGCAAATTATTCCCCCACAATTTGAAGAAAAAATTAGCCCTTAAATTGTGTGGCTTTAGAAAATAACCCAATTGTGAGACTCAGACTTACTATCAGTAGGTGTAATTCTACATGAATTATGGGCCACAATTTGATCATTTTTAGGTTCCAAAAGTGTTCCTAAATTTCAAAGGACAATGAAATGGTTGGTATGTTCATCCTCCTGAAGAAGATGTTGACCCACAAGACCAAGAAAGCACACCCTTAATTAAAAATCCTGAAGGTGACAAAAGTACAGCTACTGTATACTCCATATTCACATGTCCAATTTCTACCATCTAGGTCCTGCCCAGGCACAGCCCTGGCCCAAGGATGGATATGGCCTCTCCCGCTTTCGAATTCTCTAAACTGTGAAGGTTACTGGCATGTGACTGCTCGGTGGCAATTCATTCCCTGGTCAGGGATTTCTTCTTTTTCTTGTGACATGCACCGTATTTTATTTTGTAATGCAGTACTTTATCTACATACTTCATCTCTTGTAGTATATTGTAAAATTTTGAGTGCATGGACCATATCTTTTTTATCTTTTTTTGAAATAACACAGATGAGAGCTCAGTGTAAACTTTGAGATACTTTTACAGGTCTAAGTTTCTATTCTTGTAAAATGATTTGCATCTAGTAGTGCCTAACACATTGTAGATGCCCAACAAACATTTGACTGAGTGAATGAATGAGTAAACACCTTCAATTATTTCCTTTTATGACCAGATTTCCATGTGGTATTTAGTAGAGAGAGGCACAGCAAACAGAAGGTCAACTCTCTAAAGGGCATTCATTGGAATGGAGCCTGGCAGGACAAACTGCCATTCCCAGTTCACTGCCCATCAGACAACAGTGCCACCAATGATTCTTCCATCTCACACTATAGGATTTGGTTGCACCCTGTGGCATCCTGGCAAGCTGCGCAGGAAAGTTTCTTCAGGAAAATGAGGATGTCTGACCCCAGACTAAAAAGGTATTTCAGGGCTAGTGAGTCCAGTGGTTGCCCCAAACTACTCCCACCATTTGGATGTGCAAATGGCAATCATCAGCACAGCTCCTCCCCTAGGAAGTAAGGGAAAACTGAGAAACAATTAACCCCCAGAGAGTACCTACAGGGTCAGGCAGAAGTAATGCCTGCCTCAGTGTGGTTGGTAGGGTGATAATATGGGTGCAATAATTTATAGTTTTGATTTGAATATTTCACTTAAAATATCATATGGTGTGCTTGAGTGTGATATGGTTATGTTATAGAATTACATGCTTATGATTTTGTAATTAAAAAGGGACGTTATTTATGCTGGACCCTGTAGTTCAAAGAAATCAACTTGTGCATTTTGTTTTGTTGCTCTCTTTATGCCAAATGCACAGGACTAAATAAATGGAAAGAAAATTTTTCTGCTTTCAAAATACTTCAAAATTTTGAAAGGCATTCTAAATTGTTTGTTCTATAATTATAAGCTGTCCTGGAACAGAGATGTTACCTTTAGGGGGAAAAGCACAACCTTGTATATGTGGAAAAGCTCTAAATAAAGCATTTTCATTACAAGATACTTTTTTTAATGTTTTATGTTTATGCTAGTGTAGGTGTTCCATTTTAACCTCTTCACCATGCCCCCACCAGCCCACCCCCACTTCCATAGTCAATCCCCACACTGTTGTCCATGTCCATGGGTCCTTCATGCGTGTTCTTTGACTAATCCCTTCACCTTCTTTCAGTCAGTAGTCACCTCTCCCCTTCCCTCTTACAGCTGTTAGTCTATTCTATGATTCCATGCATCTGGTTCTATTTTGCTCATTAGTTTACTTTGTTCATTAGATTCTTCTTTTAAGTGAGATCATATGGTATTTGTCTTTCACTGACTGATTTATTTCACTTAGCATGATAGTCTTCAGTTCCATCCGTGCTGTTGCAAAAGGCAATAATTCCTTCTTTTTTTCTGCTGCGTAATATTCCTTTGCATAAATGTGCCACAGTTTTTTATTCACTCATTTACTGATGAACACTTAGGCTGTTTCCAAATCTTGGTTATTTTAAATAGTGCTGCTATGAACATAGGGGAGCATAGGTTCTTTAGAACTGGAATTTCAGGATTCTTACCATGTAATCCCAGAAGTAGAATCACTGAGTCAAGAGGCAGCTCAATTTTTAATTTTTTGAGGAAACTCCATACAATTTTCCACAGTGGCAGCACCAGTCTACATTCCCACCAACAGTACATTAGGGTTCTCTTCTCTCCACATCTTCACCAGCACTTGTTCGTTGCTTTATTAACAATAGCCATTTGGCAGGTGTGAAGTGATATGTCATTGTGGTTTTAACTAGAATCTTTCTGACAGCTGGTGATGTTGAGCATGTTTTCATGTGTCTACTGGCTATCTGTATGACCTCCTTGGAGAAATGTCTATTCAGGTCCTTTGCCCATTTTTTAATTGGATTATTTGTCTTCCTGTTATTGAGTCCTAAGAGTTCTTTATATATTTTGGAGATTAAACCCTTGTCCGATGTATCATTGGCAAATATGTTCTCCCATACAGTTGGTTCCCTTTTCATTTTTATGATGGTTTCTTTAGCCAAGCAGAAGCTTTTTATTTTGATGTAGTCACATTTATTCATTCTTTCCTTTATTTCCTTTGCCCTAAGAGATATATCACAAAAATATCGCAACAGGAGATATCTGGGATCTTGCCGCCTATGTTTCCTACTAGGATTTTTATGGTATCATGATTTGTATTTAAGTCTTTTATCCATTTTGAGTTTATTTTGGTGTATGGTGTCGGTTGGTGGTCTAATTTCACTTTTTTTGCATGTGCCAGTCCAGTTCTCCTAACACCATTTATGGAAGAGACTGTCTACTCCATTGTATGCTCAAGCCCCTGTTGTCAATTATTAACTGAGCTTAGAGACATGGGTTTATTTCTGGGCTCTCAATTCTGTTCCATTGATCTGTGCCTGTTGTTATGTCAGTACCAGACTGTCTGGATTACAGTGGCCTTGTAGCATAGTTTAATGTCAAGTATTGTGATCCCTCTGACTTTGTTCTTCTTTCTCAAGATTGTTGAGGCTGTTCAGGGTCTCTTGTGGTTCCATATAGATTGTTCTGGTTCTGTGAGATTTGCCATTGATATTTTAATAGGAATTGCCTTAAATCTGTAGATAGCTTTGGGAAGTGAGGACATTTTAATGATGTTAGTTCTTCCAATCCATGAACAGGGAATATGGTTTTATTTATTTGTATCTTCCTTTTTTTTTTCAGTGCTCCATAGTTTTCTGAATGTAGGACTTTTACCTCCTTGGTTAGATTTATTCCTAGGTACTTTTTTTGTTGTTGTTGCTATAAGTGGTGTTTTGTTCTTAGTTTCTCTTTCTGATAGTTCATTGTTGGTTTGCAAAAATGCCATCAATTTCTGAATGTTAACATTGTATCCTGCTACTTTGCTGAATTCATTTATTAGGTTGAGTAGTTTTTTGGTGGAGACTATAGGGTTTTCTATGTACATTGTCATGTTGTCTGTGAATAACGACAGTTTTAGTTCTTCCTTTCCAATTCGAATGTCTTTTATTTCTTCTTTTTGTCTGATTGCCAGACCTCCAGTACTATACTGAGTAAGAGAGGTGAAAACAGATGCACTTGTCTTGCTCCTGATCTTTAGGAAAACAGTTTTAGTTTTTGCCCATTGAGTATGATGTTGGCAGCAGGCTTTTTTTGGTATATTACCTTTATTTACTTTTCCTGTTTTAAAATTCAGAATAGGCATTTTCTTTATCAAATTGATCATCTAGTGGCCCACTGGTCACCTGCTTATAGTCAGTCCTTAAGTTTTAGCTAATCACAGGTGAAGTCAGAAGCACTCTGATTCAGTGTCATGGTTTCAATGATTCACTTAGAACATTTACCAAATGCTGTGTTTTTTTTTTTCCACAGAGTCTCACTATCTCACTACAAAAGCTAAAAGAACAGGCCCCTTGTTCTTGGGCAAAAAAACACAGAAGCTGCATTTGTTTATTATTTTTAGCCACTATGCATTTTTGTGCTTTATAGCTTCTTGGGTGATTATCTAATTGTGAGTAGACTGGCATGTGATTTTAGGTCAGCTGTTTGTTCCCTGGGTGGCACAGCCAATCTATAATCCTGACAGGGAGAAATTTCAGTAAAATTCAAGCTTCAGATTCTATGCTATCAACATATAATCTTCTGCTGTTCACATCCTCTCTCTCTCATGAAAATATTTCTGTTTAATTTTGTTTGAATATTATTTAGAATGTAGTTTTTAAAGCATCTTCTCTTTTCTTTGTTGTTTTAAAAAATTCAGATTGGCAAAAAGAAAATTGCCTCCAATTGTCCCATCCAAATATAATGACAATGAATATTTTGGTGCATAGTCTTCTCAGCTGATTGAGAGAGTTCTTTTAACAAGCACAGAAATAAACTCAGACTGAGCTTCACCAGTGTTGCCACAGTCTTCAAATTTTTCTTTTAAAGCCAAAGTCACATGAAGTAAGATTTTTTTCACTTAATGTTTTCAGTCTGCCACTAGTATATAGCTCAAATGGGCCATCAGTTTTGGAAAAATGGTCATTTTAAAGAAAAAGGTAGATTTCTGCTGTTTTAAAGCCCTTTACAAGAAGGCCTTGAATGATTACATTTCACCCATTTCCTGCTCCTTTCAGATCAACCCCACTCCAGCATTTCTTAAATACCTACTCCGGGGTTCCTTCATCTCATTCTTTTGCTTATACAATAGTTTTTCCTCTGAGGTGTGAGAATAGGATCAAAGTGATTAGGTTAAAAATAAATACAATAAAATATTAATAATGATCAACACTAAGCAATTTGAACACAAGTGCTGGTTATTTTAGTTTCTATTCTTTCTTTTTGAGAGAGAGAGAGATCAATTTGTTGTTCCACTTATTCATGCATTCATTGGTTGATTCTTGTATGTGCCCTGACCAGGGATCAAACCTGCAACCTTGGAATACCAGGATGATGCTCTAACCAACTGAGCTACCTTGCCAGGGCCAGTTTCTATTCTTACAGATATTTTTAAAGTTCTAAGTATTAACAAAACAAAAGAAAAGATATGGTCCTTGAGTTCAAGTAACTCAAGGTATGGTGCAATGGGCAAACAATTATGGTGCATTCAAGACTTGCAAACAGATCATTGCTCTAGAGAGCTTTCTAAGAAGGTTAACACAATGTGGTAGACTCTAGCAGCAAGAGGAACATAGAACAAAGAGCACCCTCATCTTCCCTGCTGTAACTTCTTAGGGAATGTAGGAAGGCTTCTTCAAGGAAGCAAATTTTGACTTGAGGCTGGGTGGATGCATAGGTTTCCATGGTTTCAAGTGTAAGAGTGCATTGCAGAAAAAGCCATGACCTGTGTGAAATCAGACTCTGAGACCATTCTGTGTGCTTGGAAAAGAGAGTATGTTTTTAGTATGGCTGGGGTTGTTCTGTGTTGCAGATGAGCTTGGCGAAGTGGGCATTTATCAGTTGAAGAGTCTCATAGGACATGCTCCCCAATGGAGGAATCAATGAAGCAGTTGAAGGGCCTAGTGCAACTTTTCTGTTGGCAACATCCTTCAGGGGACAGTGTGGAAGATAGATGGGAAGGAGGCAGAGAAGAGGCAGGGAGGCCAATTAGGTGACTGCTGTAATGATCTAGGTGAAAGATGATGCTTGCCTGTAATAGGGCAATGGCAGAGAGGGAGGAGGAGACAGATGGAAGTACTTAGATAGAACCCAATCTGCATGGAGACAAATTGGATGGTGGTGGGAGCGTGGCATGGAAGAAAGCAGACTCAAGAGTGACTGTTGGGTTTCTGACTTGGGCTGTGGGTTGGATGGTGATGTAAATTCACTGAGATTGGGAGGAGCAGGAATGAAGAGGGACAGATGAGTAACATGCTGAGTTTGGGAAAGCTGTAATATAGCTTGGGGTTGCCCAAGATATCATGAGGCAAAGAGATTTGGAGTTAGCAGAGCATGTTCACACTCTAGGTTAGAAGTAGACTCATCATGGGAATGCCATTATGGCTGAGGTCATGGCTGCACTGAAGGTGTCCTGGGAAGAGTGAGGGAGAGAGGATGGAAGCTGGAGTTCTGGGAGAGCTCAATGTTTAAAAGACTGAGAGGTGGTCCAGGGTAAGGGAGAAAGACCAGGAGAGAGTGATGTCTGTCAGTGTAACATATGCTAAAGGAGGAGATTGTTTTAAGAACAAAGGAACAGTTACTTGGTTAGAGCAGGCAGACAAGTCATTTAAGGCATCTTGTCCCCGGATAAAATACAGAATACCCAGTAATTTTTTTTTATCCTCACCCAAGGACACTTTTCCATGCTTTTAAAGAGAGAGGAAGGCAGAGAGAGAGAGATCTATGTGAGAGAGAAACATCGATTGGTTTCCTCCTGTATGCATCTGGACCAGGGAGTGAATCCATGATTTAGGTATGTACCATGACTGGGAATCAAAGACACAACCTTTTGGTTATGGAAGGATACGTCAATCAACTTAGCCACACTGGCCAGGGCAGTAATTTCAGACAGAAATAAAGTTTTTTTTAGTATAAGTATGTCCCCTATTTTTATTTGCTACATATGGTAACTCTAGTAAGACAAAGACTAAATTTTGAATGTAGATATGGTAGTTAAAGCAGGCTCAGAAGACCGCAGGGTGCAAATGCAGGAGGGAGCTGGGAAACAGTGCCTGTGAACCCATCTTGCTAGAAATCAGGCTGCAAAGCAATAGGGTAGATAAGACAGGGAGGATTTTCTTAATGACAACAGGCATTACATGTTGTATCATCTGCCCCATCTGTCCTTCTCAGGCAGAAACCACATGAGGTTCAAACCCATGTCTTATCTGTCTTTGTAATCAAAACGCTGACCTGTCCAGACCCTTGTGCATGAGGAGGAACTCAATAAATGGTTGCTAAATTAAATTCTTCAACTGGGCTTCTCTAAGCCTGTAGGAAAGAACTGAGATAAACAAGGACATGGATTACCTTTGCCTCCATCTCAAAATTAGGACCCTCCTTATTTTGGGCTAAAACTGTTTATATTTAACAATTTGAAATATTGCATTAGCTCTCCAATTCTCTTTATCAGCGAAGGTACATCTGAGAAGTCAAACATCCTTTCTCCCCCACCTTGCTCATACACAGTAGCAGCAGCAGTATCTAAGAACCTCTGAATTGCCTGGTGCTGGTCAAGACTATACAACTTTCTAGGTGAGTAAAACAGATTCTAAATATCTGGCTGTGGGAAAAAATAAAACAAAACTTGCACCAGACCAGCAGAGTAAGCTGCTTAAAGGGTTTTTGAGGCCTGTGGGAAACTTCAGCATCCTTCAGCCCAATCTGACATTTGATGATCCACTTAGCTCACAGACTGTCTTTCCTCCTTTACACTGCTTAGTGAAATCTACTCAACTTGTCAGAGAATAAACCAACCACAAAACCTTATGTGATTTAAAGCAGGCAAGCAAGCAAACGCACAGGTGCTTTCAAGGACAAATCTTCTGCCTTTCTGCTCCTAATACACTCTTGAGTTAGCACTGGAGATACTGTGGACTTTGCTAGGCCAGGAGGGAGAAAGAGGAACTAAAGTGAGGGCCCCAGGACTCTTGCACCTGCTGTGTTATAGAATGAAGGCCTCCAGATAAGTCTGGAAGGGGCAGGGTCTGAGGATGCTTTCTTTTGTGGAAGGAGAAAGAGAAAAATGGTTTAATGAAAAAGCTTGGATTTTCTGATTAGATTAGACCTGGATTCAGGTCACAGACATCTCCTAGTCTAGTTTTGTAGCGTTGGGTGGTTAAGAGCAAAGATTTAGAGTTGGACATTTTGATTGAATTCCTAGAGCTACAAGTGGAACAAGGATACTATTTTTTCAGAATACTTTTCTTATATATTCTTCTTGCAGCCATTCTGCCATGATGGCTCTAAAAAAGGAAAAAAAGATTAGCAGAACTCCAGGAAGGAGAGAATGTCCCTGTCAAATAGTGGGAGGGAAAGGAAGTACTTTCAATATGAGGACAAAGGGTGGGAGGCAAAGAGAAAAGGGGAGGAGCGGGACAAATGGCAAGAAGAGGAGCATTAGAAGCAATCAGGTCAGTTGAGGGGAATTCCAAAGAAGTCACCTGTACTCCTCCTCCTGCTTAAGAGAGTCTGGGAGGACAGCCTTTAGAGGTCTCCCACTGACCTGGGTGGGCTCACAGAGCAAAGAGGGAACCTGAGATTGTAGTACCCCCCCAGCACGGTACCCCCCACCCTGAGCCAAAAGCTCCTGAGGGCCCTCGATGGGGAATGAGAGCTGAGGACAGCAGGCCTGCCATGGCAAGGGGAAGGTGCCCCAAAGCAGAGACTGTGAAGAATGCTGACCATGCCACAGGGATAGGCTGAGCCCCAGGTAAGAGCTGGGGTGCCCCTGAGCCAGCAGCAAGAAGGGAAGAGGGAGGGGGCACTAGGCCTTGGCTGAGCCCTGCAGAGCCCAACCAGGCCAAGAGAAAAGACCACAAGCTTCTGTGGCATGGACTTGGTTTGGGGCTCAGGTGTGGATAGGGCCCCTGTGAACAAGCACAGAAGAGTTCCTCTACTCTGCACAGTGAGAAGCTAGAGTGGAGAACGAGGACCAGCTTTACTGTTGAGGCACGCAAGAGGCAAAACTTAAGAGGGGGAAACAACCTGGTAGGGAATTTGAGCCATGAACTATTCACATACTTCTTCTAAAGAAACTGAGATAATTGGAAAAAAACAACTTTTACTCCCATCCCTCACCATCCCCCAAAATGTCCGATATCTTTGACTTAACAAGTTGTTTTGTTTTGTTTTGGGGCTCCAGAGGACAAAGAAATTGGTTATTGAAAATAAAGAACACACTAATTATGCACATTTGAGGTACAGTGTATAAATTTACAATCCCCACCCCATCCCCAGATAAGCTTTGCAAACTTGGGTTATCTACATAACTTCTTTGAGTCTCAGTTTCCTCATCTAAAAAATGGGTATAATCCTACTTTATAAGGGTTGTTGTGAATATCAAATGAAATGATGCATGCAAAGCCTTGGGAACAGTGCCCAGCACATAGCTGCCAACTAATGATTACATAACATTATTACTTAGCTTCCCTGAGCTTCATTTTCTGCCTCTGTAAATTGGAGATTTCAATATCCATCTCATATAATATGTATGCAAATAGTATTAATTTCCCTTTCTCCTCTGATCCCTTTTTCTGAGGAGCTACAATTTATCTTACCTTCTATGTCAAATAATCTCTATTCATTTATTCAATCAATAATGTTTTCTGAGTGTCCGCTCTATGCAAGCCCCTCTCCTGAGGGTTTCTAACATGATACCCGTATAGGATATGTCATTCATGATCTCCTGGGGGTGGGGGAAGCGCAATACTCTTCTTCATAATAGAAGGGAAACATAAGTGAGGCAGCCAAAACACTGTGGTAGCTCAGGAGAGGCAGTGTTGATTTCCAGTTAGAAGTCAGGGAATGTTTTCTGCATAACATGGCATTTAAACTGGACCTTGAAAAATGAGAAACACTTAGGCATGTGGAAATTGGAGAAGGCAGTCCAGGCAGAGTATTGGAAACCAAAGGCACAATGTAGGGCATCCCTTGAGTAAAGGTGAGTGGTTCTGTGTGACAAGTTCAGAGAAAATGAAAGATTGAGGAATAATGATAGGCTGATATGATGGGCCCATGATGTTATCAAGCTTACAGCTGTCAATTTTTCACTTTCTCATAATATTTTGTGAAAGGAAAAAGGAGAAGAAACTAAAATCTTTCCAGATACATGTGAACCACTGCACTGAGACCATGGTTCTACGTATAGTATCTCTAAACCTCATGGACATGCTAAGAGGTAGTTATACACAGAGGCGGAAACTGAGGTTTCAGAGAGGTTAAGTAACTTACCCAAGGTCACACAGCTAGAAACAAATCCACTGAGAATCAAATCTAGGTTTGCCTGATCCGTAACTAGTGCTATGAGACAAGGCCCTCAGGCCTTACCTATTCTATGTGTTTCCTTGTGAAAGCATAACTTCTTTCCAGCTCCTGTGTTTAAGGAAGTTCTGTTACCAATAAAATAGCAGGAAGGGTAGGCTGAAAGCAGCCTGAGGACTTTAGAAGCAATGGGGAGATGTTTTGGTTTCAAGATTCAGGGTCATGGAAAACTGCCAAGAAGGAGTGTTCTGGCAATCTTGAGCCATCCAGAAAGAAGAGAATCAGGAATTAACACCCACCTTAAGAGGGTAATGGGTATGTAAATATAGGAAACCCCAAGATGCCTGCATCTGCTGTACATTTATGCTCCGTTTAAGTCCCAGGGGATTACATTTTGGGGTGGATTTTAACTCAGGATATATGATAGACTAATGTTTATTTGTGATGCAATGTCCAGAAGAGGAGGCTGTCTCATCAGTTGGAACTGACACAATGAGACTCAAGACATTTTTGGTTTTATGCCACAAAGCTTCTCTCTGAGGAGTGACAAACAAGGTCTGACTTTGTGAGTCCAGAGGAAGAGACTGAGGCTCAGAGAGATATGCTGACTTATTCAAGCTCACGCAGATGGGAAGAGACAAAGTCAAGGTAAGAAGCCAAGTACTGTGATCCTGGCTTTGTTACTGCAGTGCTCAAAGGAGAATAAACTCATCTAATTGGAAGATTGTAAAGCAGTTTACTTAGGCTCTCAACAGTCTGTGATTGGTTTTATGAGAATCATAGAATTTTTACAACTGGAAGAAACAGTAAAGATCACCTGTTCCAGTTAACTCATTTGTAGATTAGAACACTGAATGAAGTTCAAAATAGAAAACCGACTTGCCTAAGATCACAGCCACTGTAGTTGTGGGGTCTGGTCTAGATCACAGATTCACTGACTGTGATCAGTGCTCTTTCCACTAATGTTTAACGTTATGTTCCACGTGCTCTTAGCTACCCTCACTGCCATACCTCCTCCCTGCACATTCGCACGTGGAG
Organism: Anoura caudifer; assembly: GCA_004027475.1. Lineage (NCBI taxonomy): Eukaryota > Metazoa > Chordata > Mammalia > Chiroptera > Phyllostomidae > Anoura > Anoura caudifer. The sequence continues at coordinate 50,103 of PVKU01004396.1, forward strand.
AGTCATGAGGTAATCAATCACTTCCTTACATTTAGACAAGCGTATTTTTTCAATGTTATGAAGGAGATAAAAATGTGTCTAAATTTCAAACCAACCAGTGAAAACAATTCCCAAGAATCTCGTGCTTTTCTGGTTTGAAAGCCTGTACATTTTTTCCACATAAGTCTTAGAAAGTCAAAGAAGAGGGTTGGCTTCCATGCTCCATCATATTTTTTCATGAAGCTCTGTAAATGCTAAGCAGATTTCTTACACTCTCAGTAACAAAAACCTCTTTTGGGCCAAAATCCTGCCCCATTTTTTTCACCCCAGAAATATGCCTGACCTAACATGCATCTCTGCCTGTCTCCTGCCCAGGCAGCCAGCAAGCCTCCCAGGCTGTTTTGCCCTCTGGAACAAAAAGTCTGGAGTCCCCCTCTTTCCAAGTCTTCTTTTTCTAGGAGGGGGCCATGACTTGTTCCCATTTACCCAGCAGAGGCTATTCCCCAACACTTCCTGCGAGAAATATTTCATGGAGACTGGGGGAAGAAAATCTGGTCTCTGTTCCCTTTGGGCTTAGTGCTGTTCTGCCCCTCTGTTCTTCTAGAAGTCCCTTTCCCTAGGTCTGATATGACTTTCTCCTCCAGGCCAGGCCCAGTGAGGGTCCATTCGTGTTCTTGTCCTGCATTCATGCAGAGCCCCTCAGGCACTGTGGCTGAAAATGATTTGTGCAGGGAACTCAGCCAGCCTCCCTTTTAATCACTCACATACTCATAGACACAGGAATCCCTCCCCACTCACCAGAGGATGGAAGGAATCTCTCTCATCTTGATAGGGTCTCCCTAAGTGGTGGCATAAACAGTGAGTCTAGTCTGCAGGAAAGATGTTATAAAAAGCCTCCTTCTCTGAGGCTTAATTACAAAATCAATTTCTTCAGGAGCTTCCCTAGAGTTTCTGTAAAGCAGACATTGCTCAAATACTATTCTAGCATCCATTCACCTCACAGTGCTTCCTAAGTGCCACTCTGACTGGGGAGGAGGTTGGGATGGGCTCGGCCTGGAAGAATGGTTGGGATTTGCTTAGGACAGTCAGGAAAGGAGAGAGTGCAAGCCAAAACCTGGAGAATGAATGTTCTGGGGGTTGGGTGAGGATGACAGAGACTCAGGGAGCAGCTGGAGAGGAACAGAGGTACGTGTTGGGGAGAAGGGAGTGATGACTAGTCAGGAAAGAGAGGGCACAGCCGAAATGGGATAATTTGAGGAGGTTTTATTTGCAAAGGTGTGGGCATAGGGGAACCACGTAGAATAGTGCAGTAAACTGGCTCAGTAATCCCAGGCGGTATGACTCTAAGCACAGAGACAATGACCAGAACAGAGTCAGGTAGAGCAGCTGCCTTAGAGGGAACAGAGGCAGCTCTAAATCAAGACAACCTTGCCAGGGAGAGATCCAGGCAGAGGTGCGTATACCCTGAAGCTGGAGAAGTTTAGGCTGTAGGGTCCTACACTTGCAGAGGCTCCTTCCCAGGTGTGGGGAGGAGCAATGTACTCATATGTCACATGTTTTTATAAATTCTTTGCTACTTTTTATAAAAGACATTTTTAAGTATATTTTATTGATTATGCTATTACAGTTGTCCCATTTTTTCTCCCATTTATCCCCCTCAGCCCAGTACTACCATTCCCTCCAGTATTCCCCACACTTAGTTCATGTTCATGTATAGGGAACTTATCTGTGTGGAATGGCAAATGAAGCCCAGCCCTGTTGGAAAGCTGATAGGTGGGTGTTGGCACACAAGAAGTCAAACCCATGGATCAGCTTCCCCATGGGAAACCACGCCTGCATTATACCTAGGCTGCTTTGAGGCTTGTCTTGCTAAAACTGCCTCATCCTGAGTTGAAACAGCGAATGTTTACTGCATATCTTTAAAGTAACCTCCTGAAGTCTGTGCTAATTCTCCCAAGGATTGAAGTGTAACCAGACCAATCACTCTTATCGTTCTCTTGCATTCACAACATTTTTCCTTGTTAATCTGTAAGAAGTAATCAGTAGCATCCTTTCCTTTGTTATTTGTAAAAAGTAATCACCTAAAGCAAACCTGAGCATAATGAATGAAAACCTTCTTTGATGTATGCTATTAGAAAGCAATAAAAACCTGTCCAAACAAGGTTTGAGGCACTCTCCCCTTGAGAGAGTGGCCAAGGTGCTCCCCCTTTGAGTGGCTGTGCCATCTTTTTTTCTTCACAGGACTTTGGTAGTCTGTGTGAATTTGTTTCTTGCATCCACAACAGACGGACTCCACAGGACAGAGTCTGCATCATCCATGGGTTGTACATATAAGTTCTTTGGCTTCTCCATTTCCTATACTATTCTTAACCTCCCTCCATCTATTTTGTACCTACCATTTATGCTTCCTATTCCCTGTACCTTCCCCCCCATTTTTCCCCTCCCTGCTGATAACCGTCCATGTGATCTCCATTTCTGTGATTCTGTTCTTATTCCAGTTGTTTGCTTAGTTTCTTTTTTTTTTAGGTTCAATTGTCGATAGTTGTGAGTTTGTTGTCATTTTACTGTTCGTATTTTTGATCATCTTCTTTTTCTTAGATAAGTCCCTTTAATATTTCATATAATAAGGGCTTGGTCTTGATGAACTCCTTGAACTTGACCTTATCTGGGAAGCACTTTATCTGACCTTCCATTCTAAATGATAGCTTTGCTAGATAGAGTAATCTTGGATGTAGGTCCTTGTTTTTCATAATTTTGAATACTTCTTTCCAGCCCCTTCTTGCCTGCAAGGTCTGTTTTGAGAAATCAGCTGATACTCCTATGAGAACTACTTTGTAAGTAACTGTCTCCTTTTCTCTTGCTGCTTTTAAGATTCTCTCCTCTTCAATCTTTGGCATTTTAATGATGATATGCATTGGTGTGGCCCTCTTTGGGTCCAACTTTTGGGGATTCTCTAAACTTCCTGAACTTGTATGCCTATTTCCTTTGCCACATTGGAGAAGTCTTCTTTCCCTAATTTTTTCACATAAGTTTTCAATTTCTTGCTCTTCCTGTTCTCTTTCTGGCACCCAATATGATTCAGATGTTGGTAGGTTTAAACTTGTCCTAGAGGTTCTGAAGTCTCTCCTTATTTTTTTTTAATTCTTATTTCTTCTTTCTGTTCTGGGTGAATGTTTATATCTTCCTTTTGTTCTGAATCATTGATTTGAGTCTTACTTTCCTTTTCTTTACTATTGGTTCCCTGTATATTTTTCTTTATTTCACTTTGTATAATCTTCACTTCTTCCTTTATTTTGTGGCTGTACTTAATCATTTCTGTCAGCAACCAGATTACCAGTATTTTGTCTATCTGATAGGTTGTCTCTCTCCTTGTCACTTAGTTCTTTTTCTGGAGTTTTGATCTGTTCTTTCATTTGGGCCGTATTTCTTTGTCTCAGACTACCTGTTACACTGTAAGGGGCAGAGCCTTAAGTATTCACCAGGTCAGGGCAAACTGCTTTGCAGCATTGTGGTGCTAGATGTGATGGAAGGGGATCAGAGAGGAGGCAATGCCTCTTGCTCAGTTCTCGCCCACTTTTAGTCACTTCCCCTGCTTCCTGCTAGCTACTGGTGCCCTTCCAGTTGCTTCCCTGGTGCTGATTCTCTGAGTGGGTGATCTTATGTATGTTCTAGGAATCCTGTGGGCCCCTCAATGGACTCTACTAAGAAACTGGTGGTTTCTTTTGCTGCCACAGCCCCCACAGCTTTTGATAGCCAGATGTTCTGAGGCTTTATTTCTTGCCTGTGGCCCCCTGGGTTGTGTGGTCTGTTGTTCTCCCCTGTTGTTCCTCCCAGTTTTTACCTGCACACAAATGTGGAACTGCCTGGTCTGCCAGCTGCTGCCTCACCATGCATCCTCTGTGCCCCAGCTGCCTGTCCCTGCCTGTCCTACTAGTCTGGATGAATGTTTCTTTTTTAACTTCTTGATTGTCAGACTTCCATACAGTTCAATTTTCTGGCAGTTCTGGTGTTTTTTTGTTTTTAAATTTGTTGTTATCCTTCTTTTGGTTGTGCAGGGAAGTGAAGTGTATCTACCTATGCCTCCATCTTGGCTGGAAGTCAAAAGTAAGAAATTTTCGACCCCAGTTTCCCTCTGCCTCACACACACGTTAGGTGACTTTGGAATTGTCATGGGCATTTTTAGGATCTCCTTAAGAAGAAGATGAATTTGGGTTTGGTGGGATATGTTTAAGCTGTTCATAGTCACTTCTGTATATATGTGACTCATTGCTAGCTGTCCTATTGTAGGAATGGCTTTGCAGGAATACTTTTGCCTCCAACTCACTGATGTCACAACCTGAAGATGCATAGAGGTCATATAATACGAATGTTGCCTTTGGTGCCCAGTATGGAAGGATGCAGGTGGTGAAAAGAAGAGATGTTTGTAATGTGTGAAACCAGAAGCTGGTCTGTGGCCTGTCATCAGACTTATAAAATTTTAAGTATATATATATTTAGCAAAATTGAGAACCATATATCTGCAACCACTTTTTTTGCACTACTATTAATAAGCTGATCTTCAAACAGCTGAAAAGAATATACAATAAACAGGATCTATTTGAGAGAATCTGGAAGAATCAGTTGGGGGAGGTGGGGAAAGTTTGGTTATTCCACTGGATGGTGTCATAGACATAGCATTACACAGAACAAAGAAGAAACATACTGATCGTTTTCCCAAGACTTTTTTTAAATACACAGGTTATGTATATTATGGACCATATACTTGTATTATCAAACTATGTGTTCTGTAACAGTGTGCACATCAAAAAATTTATATCACTATAAGAAATAAAAATGGACTTCCGGCCAAGATGGAGGCATAGGTGGACACACTGTGCCTCCTCACACAACCAAAATTAAGGACAACAAAGATTTAGAAACAAGAAAACAACCAGAATGGATAGAAAATTGAACTGTAAGGAAGTCCAACAACCATTCATCCAGACCAGTAAGAGAGCAGAGTCGTGGCAGGAAAAAGTGGAGGTTGGTGGACCAGGGTGCGCAGGCAGCAGTGGCTGGCAGACCCAGGCGTGCAGGCGGTGGCTAGCGGACCCTGGGCATGGGGTGGCAATGGTGCAGACCCAGTGAGGCCACCCAAGGAGGCTGGCTGATCAGGTGGTCCCACATTCATGTGCAGATAATCCAGGCGAAGGAGAAGCAGTGGAAGGGACTGGAATCCGAGAGAGAGTGGAGAAAGTGCCATTGTTCCCTCTCAGACCCTGCCCCCACATACAGTGTCATTACCCAGCCACTGGGCTGCCCTGCCCTGGGGAACACCTAAGGCTTCGCCCCTCACTATGTAACGGCCCCGAACAGCCCTAACCAGGCCAAAAAAAAAAAAAAAACCCAAAATGGCTCAAACAGGAGAACAGATCAAAGCCCCAGAGCCAATTCATCTAAGAGACCAAGAGATAGCCAACCTATCAGATGTACAGTTCAAAGCCTTGGTGATCAGGATGCTCACAGAATTGGTTGATTTTGCTCACAAATTAGATGAACAAATGAAGGCTACAATAAGTGACATGAAGGAAAACACAGGGAACCAATAGAGATGGGAGGAAAACTGGGACTCAAATCAATGGAGTGGACCAGAAGGAAGAAAGAAACAACCAAATAGAAAAGAATGAAGAAACAAAAATTCAAAAAAATGAAGAGAGGCTTAGGAACCTCCAGGACAACTTTAAATGTCTCAACATCCGAATTATAGGGGTACCAGAAGGGGAAGAGGAAGAGCAACAAGTGGAAAACTTATTTGAACAAATAATAAAGGAGAACTTCCCCAATCTGGCAAAGGAAATAGACTTCCAGGAAATCCAGGAAGCTCAGAGTCCCAAAGTAGTTGGACCTAAGGAGGAACACACCAAGGTACATCATAATTACATTAGTCAAAATTAAAATAAAAGAGAGAATCCTAGAAGCAGCAAGGGACAAGGGCACAGTCACCTACAAAGGACTTCCCATCAGACTGTCAGCTAATTTCTCAAAAGAGACCTTACAGGCAAGAAGGGGCTGGAAAGAAGTATTCCAAGTCATGAAAGTCAAGGACCTACATCCAAGATTGCTCTATCCAGCAAAGCTGTCATTTAGAATGGAAGGGCAGATAAAGTGCTTCTCAGATAAGGTCAAGTTAAAGGAGTTCATCATCACCAAGCCTTTATTATATGAAATGTTAAAGGGAAAAAGAAGATAACAAATATGACAGTAAAAAGACAGCAAACTCACAGATATTAACAACCACACCTAAAACAAAAGCAAACTAAGCAAACAAGTAGAACAGGAACAGAACCACAGAAATGGAGATCACATGGAGGGTTAGCAACGGGGTGTGGGAGGAGGAGAGAGGGGGAAAGGAACAGAGAACAAGTAGCATAGACGGTAAGTAGAAAATAGAACGGGGGAGGGCACGAATAGTGTGGGAAATGTAGAAGCTAAAAAACTTATGACATATGGACATGAACTAAAGGGAGGGAATGTGGGTGGGAGGGGGTGTGCAGGGTAGAGGGGAATGATGGGGGTGAAATGGGACAACTGTAATAGCATAATCAGTAAAATATATTAAAAATTAAAAAAAAAATAAAAACAAAGAAAACCCCCCCAAAAGAAAAAATCAGTTCTTGTTGTCAGAAATAAAATGCAGTGCATGCAACTATAAACACCTCATACTATTTACTTTTTGAATGGAATTTCACAGGTTGGTTTTTAGATTGCTATGTTTATAGCAGCATAAAAAATGTCAAGATTATACCAAAATTAGTAATTTATTAAGAGAAAGAAAGAAAATGCAAATAGAAGTAAAGAAACTTAGATCATTTAATAATATTATTGATGAAGAGAAGTAAAGCATTTGAGCTCAGTGGGAAAAAGATTTACATTTCTTGCTGCTTTGATACAAGATTCTGACATCTTTGAAGATGTCTTAGATCAGGTTCCCTGGAAACTGCCTATAATATGGAAAGTTACATGCAAGAGACTTACTGTAGAGAGCTCTCAGGAGACATACTTGTAAGGAAATGAGGCTGGCAGGAGCGGGAAAAGCAGACCAGCACATGGATTCAGCAGATCTGGTATTCCTAGCAGCTGAGGGATGGCTGCAATGGCCCCAAAAGGGGATCTAGGCAGAGCCTCACAGCACCCTCTAAGAAGATAACATGAAACTGATGACTGCCACTACGTGTGGACATGAAAAACAAGCTGGTTTATGTGTCAGCAATTAAAAGAGCATTTAAGATTAGTTCCTGCACAAAGAAACTTGAAATGCCCTAAATCTTAGTTACTACAGAAGAACATGATAAAGGTTTTCCAAAACTGGACAACAATCTCACAATTTTACATGATATTACAAATGATGAGTTGTAAAACCAAAATGGTTCTACAACCAATGATAAAACAAAATTTCAATCAAATCTACTAGAGGAAAGACTGGATATATTTCCATTCTTTCTGTAGAAAATTGCATTACAAACTTATCCCACAAAGAGGCAAAGAATATGCAGCTAGAATATACAGGGAAAAAGTGTCAGAGAGGTTTTCCAGGCAATTAATGAGGGAAAATAATGTTATTTTTCTGCATTTGTGATGTCTGTGGCATTTGTAAACTTTTAAAAATAGCTATCTTTGATGGGTCTGTCCGATGCTTTGTCTTCCACCCAGAAATGAGGATTCTGCTATGTCCATCCAGCTGGCCTCCTAAATCCCTTTGATCCAACTTCCTCTTTTATCCAACACTCCTCTGCTTGAGTATCCCAAAGCCTTTTGAGGCACTATATTAGAAATGAAACTCATGAGACCCTGACAATTCTGCCTTCATAATATTGCTCAGACCTGCTGTTTCCTCTTCTTTCTCCCTGCCACTCCCTATGTGTTGGCAACTGCACTGCCTGGTTTCAGAAACTTTAACCCTCCATTCAGGCTAAGGCTGAATAAGAGATGTTGGGACCATAAGCCACTGAGGAGACAAATCTTATCTCCCTGGCAGGGGTGCTGCCTATGCCCACTTTTACTTCACCCTGCTTGGCCCCAGATAGATGACTGGTTAGGCAATAATGGGTAAGATTCTTCAAGGGAGGGATGACCTAAGACTAAGACCTAGGTCATGAAGGGGCCTTCAGGGAAAGATTTAGGGGGATATAGAAAAATGGGGTGATGGACCCTTGCCCTTCGGCTTTGACATAGCCTGAGTCCTCATTCTGTCTGCAAGAAGTCTCCTAATCTCTTGGCTGCCTTACTTCCCCTGCCCGATTTGAGCCTGAAACAACACCAGAGGTGGGTGCAGCCCTGTGCTAGAAAGGGCGGGTTCCCTGGGGTGATGAGGCCTAAGAAAGAATACATAAAATCCTGTGAAACCTGCTTTGCTAATACCCTCAATTTAAATGATAATGGTCCAAGCATAAAATGAGTTTCTTTCCCCAAAGTTTTGTGATAGGACCTGTCATAATCCACTCACACACAGTGCCCTGGTGAGATTCCTAAACCTAATTCTATCACTTCTCTCCTCAAAAACTTTCTGTAGCTTCCTGTTTCTTCATAAATTGAATCCAAATCTCTCAGCCGGGCCATCTTTATTCTGTTGCAGTTATTTTTAAAATAGATATTCATGTATTTGGCATTGTTTGCTCCAGACAACCCCACCCTCCTGTCAGACAGTGGAATTTGTTGGCACTCAGGAAGAGTTAGCTTACTAAATGAACACTTTTGCCTTGGTTTCCTTTTCTAAATTATTCTGCCCTACCACTCTCCCACCCTTAAGCTACTTAAACTCAACTTCTCCCTCCTACCCAAATTCTCCTCTCATCTGCACTTTTATACATAGGTTCCCCACTGGAGGTCTTTCTTTACTAGCCCTCTGGCCACTCCTTCCCAGAGTCTGTCAACATACATGTATTTTGGGGCACTTGTACACACATACACATACATGCAAGCTGTTTTCTCCTTGAAGACTTTCTTGCTTCTTTCTCCTCTCCTCTTCTCTCCCCAGGAGCTAACCTCCTCTCAGAACTCTGTCAACATTTATGTTTTTGCCTCCTATGGCTCAGATCATATTTTGCTGGCACATTTCACTTACCAGTTTACAAGTCTTATCTCCTCCACCAGACAGAGAGTGCTTCCAAGACTCTGCTGTTTATGATTCTTTTTTTCTCCCCAACAGCAACTGGCCTATAGTAGGCATTTATGAATGGATTAATGGACAATTGGCCTTCAAAGCATGAAGGTCTTTCTTCTTGTTATGGGTTAAATGTATAATTCAACATATACAATGTATGATTACATTCTTGTTATAAACCACTCAAACAATACAGATAACATTAAAATTCCCTCTGCTTATCCCCAACCTGTCCCCTCCCCATCTACATATCTATACAATGAAAGTACAGTATAGTTTTGTGGAATTTTTTTTATGAAAGTGATATGCTATATCAATTAATCTGTAGCTTGATTCTTTCACTTTACATTGTATCGAAGATATCTTCATTTTTCTATACATTAGCTATATGGAATCTCATTGTTTCTAATAGCTGTGAGATAGATTCCACAGTTTGAGTGCATCACAGCTTATTTAACCATTCCCTTATTAATGGGCATCCACATTATTCCCAATATGTTGCTGTGAACATGCCTCTTTGCATACATGTGTCTTCTTCTAGAATAAAGATGAAGAAGTAGAATTTCTGAATCAAAAGAAATGTACTTTTAAAATTCTAGTGGATTCGAGTTGTGAAAAATTGTGTTAGATATTGTCAAATTGACTTCCAAAAGGCTGTATTCACACTCTCCCAAACCCTTACCATTGCTTAATGCTGTACATTTTTAACACTTAGTCTGATGATAGAAAAATGACATTATATTATATTAATGTGCAATTCCCTACTTACTCTTAGTAAGACTGAGCATCATTTTATGGGTTTGTTGACCATTTGGCTTTTCTCTTCGGTGAAACATACATGTCCTTTGCTTGTTGCTGCATTGGGTAGTTTGGTTTTTTTCTTACTGATTTGTAGGATAGCTTTATGAATTCTGGATATTAATTCTTTATCTATTATGTATGTTGTAAATATTTTCTTTGAATCTCTTGCTTGCCCTTTGACTTTTTTAAGGGTGCCTAGTTTGCTACAGATATTTTATTTTTGATCCAAATTTGAATTTTTCCAAATACATATGTTATTGTTCTAACACTCTTTATAAACTATCCATCTATTCCCTGATGATATGAAATGTCACTTTTGCCAGACAGTAAAATTTCCCAGCTACATGGCTCTGTTCCTGGACTTTCAACTTTTCTTTATCACTTTATTTAAGGTATATTTCTTTATACAGCATGATGAAAGATTTTTGGGCTTTTTAACCCAATCTATAGTTTCTCTTTTAAACAAAGAATTTAGTTCATTCACACTTAACATATCCACTGTTTACTTGATTTGATTCTTTCCTGCTTGCTTTATATTTGTTATGAACTTTTTTCTTTTTCCTAATTTTGCTAGCTTTCCCAAATTTCTATTCCTTCCCACTCTTGTTAATGTGGGAGTTCCCCTGTACTTTACCCATACCATTAATAGTTATTTCTCACTGCCCTTTTTTTTTCTGGTACTCATAATCAAACTACTTTTTTTATTTTACTGTCACAGGAAAATGAAAAATTTCTCCCACTTAGATACTCTATTCCCTTATTACTTCTCTCATTTAAGTGCTGCTTCCCTTCACCAATGAGTTATTCAAATACTTTTACTTTCCCTGTTTTCTTCTCCTTGCCTCGAGAGCCTTTGGGAAGATTTTACTCTGCATGCCCTGTGCCCAACTCCTAGGTTTTGCTGAAATTGCATAGTGCTTTTATTTCTAGAGCTTATTAGAATTTCCTTTGCAGAAAAATTTTGGACTTCTGGCCAATATGGAAGCAAAGGTAGATATACTTTGCCTCCTCAAACAACCAAAAGAAGAACAACAACAAATTTAAAAACTAAAAATAAACAGAACTGCTAGAAAATCAAACTGTATGCAAGTCAGACAAACAAGGAGTTAAAGAAGAAACATTCATCCAGATTGGTAAAAGGGGCAGAGACAGGTAGCAGGGGTAGACAGGACTCGTGGCAAGGTGTCAGCTAGCAGAGCAGGAGATCCCATATTTGCATTCTGATAAACCAGGAGGAACAACTAGGGATGAGACAGACTGTGCAAGCCAGGGTTCCAGCAGGGGGGAAATAAAGCCTTGAAAACCTCTGACTGAAAAAACCTGTAGGGGTTGCAGCAGCAGGAGAAACTCGCAGCCTCTTAGGAAAGTTAGTTGGAGAGACCCACAGGGTCCTAGAACATACACAAGCCCACCTTCTCAGGAATCAGCACCAGAAGGGCCCAATTTGCTTGTGGGTAGCAGAGGAAGTGACTGAAAGCCAGCCAAGAGCTGAGAAAGCAGCATTATTCCCTCTCAGACCCCTCCCCCACATACAGGGCCATAACACAGTATGGGTTGCCCTGCTCTGGTGAATACCTAAGGCTCCATCCCTTACTACGAAACAGGCATGCTGAGACAAAAAAAAAAAAAAAAAAGCCCAAATGAAAGAACAGATCAAAGCTCCAGAAAAAATACAACTAAACGATGAAGAGATAGGCAACCTACCAGATGCAGAGTTCAAAACACTGGTAATCAAGATGCTTACAGAAATGATTGAGTATAGTTGCAAAATCGAGGAAAAAGCGAAGGCTATGAAAAGTGAAATAAGGGGAACCAACAGTAAAGGGGAAGACACTGGAACTCAAATCAATGGTCTGGAGCAGAAAGAAGAAATAAACATTCAAACAGAACAGAATGAAGAAACAAGAATTTAAAAAAATGAGTAGAGGCTTAGGAACCTCCAGGTCAACTTTAAAAATTCCAACATCAGAATAATAGGCATGCCAGAAGGAGAAGAGGAAGAGCAAGATATTGAAAACTTATTTGAACAAATAATGAAGTGATGCAGACCCCAGCTTGTTGTGTCCCCCACATTGCGGATGAGATACAAGAAATTCACATGGACTACCAAGTCCTGTGGAGGAAAAGAGACAGAATGTTTTTTCTCTCAAGGGGAGAAAAAACTGCGACCTCTGCCATGACAAGCCTTTCTTTCTTTTCTGTGCACTTTACATGATGGTCCTCATTTACTATGCACAGGTTCCCTTCAGGTGGTTACCTTTTACAGACAACAAAGGAGCCAATGCTGCTAATCACATCACAGAAGAAGGATATTAGCAAATGAAAAGGGAAAAGTGGTTGAACCAGTTACACTCATCCTTGGAAGGTGTAGAATGGATTTTAGAAAGTTACTTTGCAGTGAATGTTTGCTGCCTCAATTCAGGGTGAGGAAGTTTTAACAAAAGCAAGTCTCAAAGATGCCTAGGTACATGGCAGCTCTGATTCCCCATGGGAGAACCTATCCATGGGCATGGGTCCTGTGCATCTCCGCGTGGGAACTCGGCCACGCAGAATGGTCTCCTCCAATGAAGGAGAACTTCCCCAATCTGGCAAAGGAAATAGACTTCCAGGATGTCCAAGAAGCCCAGAGTCCCAAAGTAGTTGGACCCAAGGAGGAACACACCAATGCACATTATAATTACATTACCCAAGATTAAAGATAAGGAGAGAATCTTAAAAGCAGCAAGAGGAAAGGAGACAATTACCCACAAAGGAGTTCCCAGAAGACTATCAGCTAATTTCTCAAAAAAATCTTACAGGCAAGAAGGGGCCAGAAAGAAGTATTCCAAGTCTTGAAAGGCAAGGACCTACATCCAAGATTACTCTATCCAGCAAAGCTATCATTTAGAATGGAAGGGCAGATAAAGTGCTTCCCAGATAAGGTCAAATTCAAAGAGTTCATCATGACCAAGCCCTTATTTTATGAAATGTTAAAGGGATTTGTCTAAGAAAAAGAAGATGTTCAAAACTATGAATAGTAAAATGACAACAAACTCAAAACTATCAACAACTGAACCTAAAAAAAAAAACAAAAACAAAAGCAAAAACAAACTAAGCAAACAATAGAATAGGAGCAGATTCACAGAAATAGAGATCACATGGAGGGTTGTCAGTGGGGAGCAGGAGGGAGAATGGGGGAAAAGGTACAGGGAATAAGAAGCACAAATGGTAGGTACAAAATAGACAGGGGGAGGTTAAGAATAGTATGGGAAGTAGAGAAGCCAAAGAACTTGTATGTACAACCATGGACATGAACAAGATGGGGAAATGATGGTGGAAGGAAGGGTACAGGGCAGACTGGAATAAGGGGAGAAAAAATGGGACAACCGTAATAGAATAATCAATAAAATATATTTTAAAAAGAAAGAATTTCCTTTGCAGTATTTCACTTAAATTTTAAGAATCCTTATTCAGCATTGCACATTTCCAGACAGTCTATCATTATTCATTTTTATTGAACTATGTATATATGCACATATATACATACATACATACATACATACATATATAGGTAAGCATGTATAGATACATGTGTATGTGAATACTGTGTATAGTTAAGCATAATTTATGGTTCAGCCCTATTTTCTCTCTGTTTAGAATTTATTTGATTTTGGTTATAGTCTTTTAAAAACTATTTTCTTCAGAAGCTGCTGTAAATTTTTAATCATTGTATATTTGTAAGGATTATAAATTTTGAATCCTTGCATAAATGTAAGACAATTTTTTAAAAACTCCTGTGGGTGAATGACTACTGAGCTGTAGTTCTTGATCCCAGGAGTCTGTAGATGTTACTCCACTGACTTTTTTTCATTTTTTTGTCCTTTGGAACTTACTTAGTCCCATGTTAGGTCTCCCAGATCTGCCTTCAAAATCTCATATATTCTCTTATAAAGGACACATGGACAAAACCAAGTGGGAGGGTAGAAGCAAGGGAGGGAGGGGTTTTGGCTGGGATAGGGGGTAGAGGTGGGGGAGAAATGCAGTAATTGAGCAACAATAAAATAATTTTTTAAAAATCTCATACATTCTCTCGTGATTTCAATTTCTTTGTATTTTTCTCTGTGGATTGTGATACTTCGCATATTTTATCTTCTAAGACACTACTTCAAGTCTCATTCCTATCTTTTCCCCTAAACCATCCATTTCCTTTTTTTTGTTGTTGTTGTTAGAAAAGGCATGTGTTTTAGTTTTAGGACAATTTTGTTGGGCTTTTGTTGTTGTTATTGTCATCTGTCTCCTCTGGTGACCCTTTAGAAGCTTGTTCTGAATGTTTGGTATGTTCCTCCCCTTGTGGCTACCAGCCTCTTGAATATGTTGTTTCCTTTCTTTGCCTGATTCCTGTGGCTAGGAAACTGACATGGTTGTGGAAGAGCTGGGTCAGAGCAGACAGACAGGTAGGCAGTCTTTTGGGAAGGCAGCAGGGAGAACTCTCTGCTCCTGGTTCTCAGAGCCCCAAAGGAGCAGCGCCCTACACTCACCTGGTCAGTTCCTCCTTAGCTTTCCAGGGGCCAAGAGATTTGAGTGGGTGCTCATGGCCGGAATTGTGTTTCTTTCAGAACCTCATCCTGGCTCTCTGAAGGGGTGAAAGCCCCACATTAACTATCTAGTCTGCTTCCTCCAGGCCCTTGCCTGCCTGTTGGTCTCAGTAGCTATTTGGTTTAGGAACGGTGGGTAGGAACTGGTGCTCTATGTGGAGGGAAAGTAGACACGTTAAGCTGCTCTCGTCCCAGGCTCCATTTTGTCACTCTCTGTTCAGTTTTTCTGATCTCTTTGTGCGTTCCTGTGCCACTGCCTCAGGGCTTTGATTACCACAGCATTGAAGTGAAGCTTGCTCTTTAGTCATGCATACCTTCCCTGTTTGTTTCTCTTTTTCAAATTTGCCTTGGCTCTTCCTATGCATTTCTCTTTCCTGATAAATATTGTAATCAACCGGTTGTTCCTTTGAATAGCTCTTTGTTGACTTCTTGGAAAGGACTGAACTGAATTTATAATAAATATGGAGAAGATGGACATCACTCCAGGATTACACCTTCTCCTCCGAGAACAAGATAAGCATTTATTCAAGACAGTTTTGTATATCCTTTGGTAAAGTTTTATGGTATTTTTAATCTAGACTGCACACGGTGTAGAAGACCGTTCCGTGTGGTGTGGGCCCAGCTCCCACTCAGAGATGCACAGGACTCATGCCCACAGATAGGTTCTCCCATGGGGAATCAGGCCTGCAATGTGCCTAGGCCTCTTTGAGTCTTGCTTTTGCTAAAAACTCCCTCACCCTGAATTGAGACAGCAAATGCTGCTTATTGTAACTTCCTAAAATCCATGCTAAAGCTTCCTAGGATGACTGTAACTGGTTCAACCACTTTTCCCTTTTTCACTTGCAAATATCCTTCTTCTGTGATGTGATTAGCGGCATTGGCTCCTTTGTTGTCTGTAAAAGGTAACCAGCTAAAGCGAACCTGTGCATAGTAAATGAGGACCATAATATAATGTGACTGGGAACCTAATAAAGGCCTGTCATGGCAGAGGCCGCGGGTTTTTGCTCCCCTTGAGAGAAAAGCCATGCTGTTCCTTTTCCCCCACCGGACTCAGTAGTCCGTGTGAATGTCTCATTTCATCCATAATGACGTGGACACTGTGGGCCGATGTCTGCATCACACACATTTAGGTTTATTATTAGATGATTTTATAGTTTTGTGTATGGCACATGTTTAACTTTTTATTATAGAAAATCCCAAATGCATTCAGAAGTCAGAATAGGATAATGAACACTCACATAACCATCACTCAGCTTAAAAACTTTTAATTAAAATTTTTAATTGTATTAAAATATACATAACATAAAATGTACCATATTACCCATTTTAAGTGTACAATTTAGTAGTGTTGACTAATTTACATTGTTCTACAACTAGTCTTAAGAACTCTTCTCATCTTGCAAAACTGGAACTCTTTACCCATTTAACATCTCCTGATTCCCTTCTTTCCCCAGCCCCTGACAACCACCATTCCAGTTTCTGTCTTGACAAATTTGACTATTCTAGGTGGCTCTTCTAAGTGTCATCATACAACATTTGTCTTTTTGTGACTATCTTGTTTCACCTAGCATAATGTCCTCAAGGTTCATTTATGGTGTAGCATGCCAGAATTTTCTTATTTTGTAAGGCCAAATAATATTCCATTGTATGTATGGACCACATTTTACTCATCCATTCATCTGTTAATGGACTTCAGATTGCTTCCACCTTTGGCTATTGTGAAAATGCCATTACCCAGCTTTAACAATTATCAACTCAGAGGCAGATCTGTGTCATGTATAACCCCACCATTTCTCCCTTCTATATTATTTTGAAGCAAATCTGAATGGGGTATTTTACAAATTATATTTTCTATTTGGTTGAAGATCATTCCAAGGAAGAATCAGAGCCTGGAAACCAATACTATTTCACCCCAAATCGCTTAAATCTCTTTGGCATGAAGATGAAGGGCAGAAAAGGTGGGAAAACTGCCACAGAAGAAGAAAAGTAGGTCAGAGAGGCTAAGGCTTACCACGTATACATGAGTTTCTGCTCTCCCTTACCGTCACCTCCTTCTTCCTCAAACCTCTCATCCCCAGGTATCTGAAGCTCACAGACAACTACAACCATCCCGATTTGGGGCCTCAGAGAAGGTGCTGCAAATCTCTGTCCACCTGCCTACAGCTGGGGTATTTTGCTTTGGTGGTGCTGGGGCTGGAGTTAGGCTATGCCCTGAACTTGCTGACACTGCATTGGGAACCAAGGTCTATTCCTGGAGAAGACATTAGTGGAAATTCCTTAGGAAGAAATTGGCTGCCTATGAGTGCCAGGAGGCATCACTAGATAACCTACCTAGAAACAAGGGTTCTGATGTTCATTTCATTTTAAAATCATGCTGAGTACCTGGATATGACATAATTAAAGTAAATTCCCTTGGCCTCTGTTGAGCCAACCCCCATAGCAGACAGAGGCTCTCTTCTGGTATTTACTTTGGAGGGAATGGTGTCCCATTGCCTTTGTTACCTTGAGAAATAGGACCTTGTTCTAAGGGAGCATGGCAGTAGCCATTTTGGAAAGGCCTGAGTTCATCTTCCCAGTGGCCTTGGAAAAAACAATCATTCTTACTCTTCATTAAAGGTCCATTCACTTACAGTCCCCAGTTTTCTCTTCCTCAGCCTTTCAATATCATAAATGGCCCCCTAATATTTCCCCATGGACAACTCAAACCTGGACTGGCTTATATCCAAAGGAAATCATTGTTGCTGCAGAAAATTTTGTGGTCTCTTCCTAACCAGGCCAGTAGCCCTGTCTTCTCTTTTCTGTTCCACTGGCCTGAGATTTCTCTCTACCCTTGTGAGGAGCATCAGTAAGTATGGGTTAGTCCAGGGTTTGATCTTGAACATAGTCCAAAAGAAGCTGAAGCATCTGGGGCCAATTTGCCCCCCAAACAGTTAGTAGATGTGTATCTTGAGCTGGTGACATGATGTTGTTCTTGGGTGTCAGAGAGGCAATATCTTGTATTGCAGATTTAGCTCCACCCCATTCTTCCACCAACTCTCTAAAGAACACGCATGTATCACTTCTCCTTTCACCTTAGTTTTCCAGTCAAATCAGGGTCCTGAAGTCTCCTTCTAGCTCTGAGTCCATGAAAAAAAAAAACCTCACAAAACCTAGAAATTAGAAACACCAGTGTGGCTCTAGGCCCTAATTCAGAAACCCTTAGAAACTACCTGGGTCAAAGATGGAGCTGGGAGGGAAGTGGGAGCTTCAGGTGTGGCTTCCCAAGGTGAAATCTGGAAGGCGCTTTAGCATATATGAAAAAGAGACTTGAGAGAGTGGAATAGCCAATGAGCTCTTCCAGCCTGGGGTAGGCTTGGGCCAGGCTACTTCATTTATAAAGGCTTGTTTCTGACATTGCATGGATAGGGTCTTGGGACACCACAGAGTTTAGGTGGCTATCGACCTGAAGTCCAAGGTGGACTCGGGGCCACAACAGCAGAGATTCCTTTTTCTTCATGCATAAAGGCAGCTGCAGGAGTGCGCCAGCACTCCAAGATTTAGAATCCAAAGAGGGGTTTTATAGAAGCTGCAAAAATGAGTGTCCAGAAGAGAGCAACAGAGGCTCTATATTCTAAAGCAGTGGTTCCTAGGCCTAACACACATCAGCATCCACTTTAGGGCTTGTTAAAACAGAGCACTGGCCCCACCCCTGGAGTTTCTAATTCACTGGGTCTGAGGTGGGGATTGAGAATTGCATTTCTAACAAATTCCCGGGAGATGCTGTTGCTACAGGTCTGGGGGCCACCCCGTGGGAATGAGTTCATTAAAGAGACCGGAAGGAAAAGTCATGGGGCTGGTGGTGAAGAGCACAGCCAGCAGCTATGCTCTTTACCAGACACATGCAAGCCCCATAGCCTCTCCAAACCTGTTTCTTCACCTGTAAAATGGGATTGATAATAAGTGAGGAGTAAGGACTTGATACTTGTAAATAACTCTGAATAGTGTCTGCAAAGTAAATGCTCCATAAATGTTAGCTCTTTGTGCCTCACTATATGGTGGCTAATAAATGTGAAGCCTCTGGCACATGGAAAGTGCTCAGCAGTGTTAGTTTTTATATATATTAGGCTTGTGCTCAGGTACAAGTAACAGAAACCCAACTAAGCAGCTTGAGCTATATGGGGATCTTTTCCTCCAGTGACAAGATACCAAGAAGGTGAGCAGTCTAGACAAGGTGTGGAAGCTCTGCAAGAACCTCTCAGGACCCATGTTCTTGCTACCTGACTGCCTGGCTTGCTTGGCGAGTGGCCTTTGTCTTCATGGTTGCAGGATGGCTGCTGCGCCTCCAGTCCTCATTCCAGGCAGGAAGGAGAGGAACCCTAAAGGACAAAATGGCAAAACTTTCTCCTTATGCTATATATATTTGCTTTCATATTCTTGAAGAGTAGTCCTTTCCATATCATGTGGCTGCTGAGGAGGCTAGGAAGTTTTTAGTTTTCCAGATACTATGGTAGAGATGACAAGAGAAAGGAGGTTGAAGTGGGTATTGAGAGAGCTAACTAAGGTATCTGCTATTTGATGGTTCAAAGCTTAAAAACCATGATAAGTTCAGTGAGCCACACAATTCATCCTATGTCCCCAATTGACTCTGTGTACGGGGGGGGAGGAAGGGAAATTTATTGTTTCTCTTAGAAAACTTATGTTGCTCAGAATTGTAGAATAATTTGTGACCACACCTTTCATCATCTTCCTTTCTTCATTTCGTGGTCTACCCTCAGAACATAGGATCTTCCCCAGGTTCATGA
Source organism: Anoura caudifer (assembly GCA_004027475.1). NCBI lineage: Eukaryota > Metazoa > Chordata > Mammalia > Chiroptera > Phyllostomidae > Anoura > Anoura caudifer. Next base: position 69,377 of record PVKU01004396.1, read on the forward strand.
TTTTTTTTAAAAAAGTTTTCATTTTCATGGTATTTTTTCATCATTTAGTTCCCTTATACCACCCTCTCCCCAGCAATCACCACACTGTTGTACATGTCCATGAGTCCTTTTTCCTTTTTGCTCAACACCCTACCATCTAATCTCCTCTTCCCCCGCTTAGCTGTCATCCTACTCTCTGTTATGAGTCTGTCTCTGATATCCTTGTTAGTTCAGTTTGTTCATTAGATTTCATATGAGTGAAATCATATGGTATTTTTCTTTCTCTGACTGGCTTATTTCACTTAGCATAATGTTCTCCAGGTCCATCCACACTGTTGCAAAAGGTACACTTTTCTTCTTTTTACCTTTGAGTAGTATTCCATTGTGTAAATGTTCCATAGTTTTTTTGTTTATTTGTTTGTTTGTTTTTTTAATCCAGGCATCTATTGATGGACTCTTGGGTTGCTTCCATATCTTGGTGATTGTAAATAACACTGCAAAGAACACAGGGGTGCCTATGTTCTTTCAAATTAGTGTTTTGTGTTCCTTCAGATATATTCCCAGAAGTGGGATTTCTGGGTCAAAAGGCAGATCTATTTTGAACTTTTTCAGGTATCTCCATACAGCTTTCCACCATGGCTGCCCCAGTCTGCACTCCCACCAACAGTGCAAAGCAGTTTCCCTTTCTCCACATCCTTCTCAGCACTTGTTGTTTTATTGATGATAGCCATTCTGACAGGTGTGAGATGATATCTTATTGTGGTTTTAATTTGCATTTCTCTGATGATTAGTGATGTCAAGCATGTTTTCATATGTCTATTGGCTACCTGTATGTCCTCCTTGGAGAAGTGTCTATTCAGGTCCTTTGCCCATTTTTTAATTGGGATATTTGACTTTTTGGCGTTGAGTTTTGTAAGTTCTTTATAAATTTTGGTTATTAACCCCTTATCAGTTGTATTAGTGAATATGTTCTCCCATTCTGTGGGTTGTCTTTTTATTTTGTCAATGTTTTACTTTGCTGTGCAAAAACTTTTCATTTTATTTTAAGTATATTTATTTATTGATTATGCTATGACAGTTGTCCCAATTTTTTTCTCCCCTCTCTCACCCTCTGCCCTGCACCCCGCATCTGCCAGTATTTCCCCCAGTTAGTTCACATCCATGGGTTGTACAAATAAGTTCTTTGGCTTCACCATTTCCAATACTATTCTTAACCTACCCCTGTCTATTTTATGCCTACCTATTATGCTTCTTATTCCCTGTACCTTTTCCCCCATTTCCCCCCTCTCTTTCACCGCTGATAACCCTCCATGTGATCTCCATTTCTGTGATTGTGTTCCTGTTCCAGTTATTTGCTTAGTTTGTTTTTGCTTTTGGTTTTTTTTTTTTTAGGTTCAGTTGTTGATAGTTGTGAGTTTGTTGCCATTTTATTGTTCATATTTTTGATCATCTTCTTTTACTTAGATAAGTCTCTTTAACATTTCATATAATAAGGGCTTGGTCATGATGAACTCTTTGAACTTGACCTATCTGAGAAGCACTTTATCTGCCCTTCCATTCTAAATGATAGCTTTGCTGGATAGAGTAATCTTGGATGTAGGTCCTTGCCTTTCATGACTTGGAATACTTCTTTCCAGCCCCTTCTTGCCTGTAAGGTCTCTTTTGAGAAATCAGCTGACAGTCTTATGGGAACTCCTTTGTAGGCTACTCTCTCCTTTCCTCTTGCTGTTTTTAAGATTCTTTCCTATCTTTTAATCTTGGGTAGCTTAATTATGATGTGCCTTGGTGTGTTCCTCCTTGGGTCCAATTTCTTTGTGATTCTCTGGGCTTCCTGAACTTCCTGGAAGTCTATTTCCTTTGCCAGATTGGGAAATTTTCCTTTGTTATTTTTTCAAATAAGTGTTTAATACCTTGCTCTTCCTCTTCTCTTTCTGGCACCCCCATGATTCGGATGTTGGAATGCTTAAAGTTGTTCCAGAGGTTCCTAAGCCTCACCTCATTTTTTTGCATTCTTGTTTCTTCATTCTGTTCTTGTTGGATGCCTGTTTCTTCCTTTTGTTCCAAATTGTTGATTTGAGTCCCTGTTTCTTTCCCTTCACTGTTGGTTCCCTGTATATTTTCCTTCATTTTACTTTGTGTAGCCTTCATTTCTTCCTTCATATTGCAACTGAGCTCAGTCAATTCTGTGAGCATCCTGATTACCAGTGTTTGGAACTTGCATCTGATAGTTGGCTGTCTCCTCATCGTCACTTAGTTCTTTTTCTGAAGTTTTGATCTGTTTTTTCATTTGGGCCATATTTCTTTGTCTCAGTATACCTGTTATGAGGTAAGGGGTGGAGCCTTAGGTATTCACCAAGGCAGGGCAACCCTCTTTGTTGGGTTGTGGCACCATCTGTGGTGGAGGGGTCAGAGAGAGAACAATGACTCTTGCTTGGCTCTTGCCCCACTTTCTGTCACTTCCCTCGATTCCTACAAGTGGATTGTGCCCTTTCAGGCAGGTGCTGATTCCCAGGTGGGTGGGTTTGTGTACATTCTAACCCCATGGGCCTCTCCAATGGACTCTTCTGTGAGATTGGAAATTTCTCTCTCCTTGGCAACACCCATAGAATTTTATGGCCAGAGGTTTTGAGTCATTAGTTTCCTGTGCTGAAACCCTGGGTTGCGTGATCTGTCTTGCTCCCCAGTTGTTCCTCCTGGTTTATCTGCATGTGAATGTGAGACCACCTAGTCCGCCAGCCCCTGCCTCGCCCACACAGTCTGCAGCCTTCCTGCATGTCCTCTCTGCCCCTCCTACCAGTATGGATGAATGTTTCTTTAACTCCTTGGTTGTCAGAGTTCCTTGTGGTTTGATTTTCTGGCAATTCTGGATGTTTTTTTTTCAAAGTTGGTTGTTATCCTTCTTTTGGTTGTGTGAGGAAGCAAAGCATTTTTACCTATGCCTCCATCTTGGCTGGAACCCCCAAAACTTTTTAGTTTGGTGTAGTTTCATTTGTTTATTTTTTCTTTTATTTCCCCTACCTGGGGAGATAGATCTGATAAAATATTGCTCTGAGCAACGTCCAAGATTTTAGTGCCTATATTTTGTTCTATGATTTTTATGGTTTGGGGTCTGACATTTAAGTCTTTAATCCATTTTGAATTTATTCTTGTGTGTGGTATAAGAAAGTGGTCTAGTTTCATTCCTCTACATGTATCTGTCCAATTTCCCCAACACCATTTATTGAATAAACTCTCTTTACTCCATTGTATGTGCTTGCATCCTCTGTCGAATATTAATGGACTCCAAAGGTGTGATTTTATTTCTGGGCTCTCTATTCTGTTCCATTGATACATGGGTCTGGTTTTATGCCAGTAGCAGGCTGTTTTGATTACTATGGCCTTATAGTATAGTTTCATAATAGGTAGTGTGATTCCTCTAACTTTCTTCTTTCTTAGAATTCTGTTGCTGGGCAGGGCCTTTTGTGGTTCCATATAAACTTTAGAAATATTTATTTCAGTTCTGTGAAATATCTCATTAGAATCTTGATAGGAATTGCATTGAATCTATAGATTGCTTTGAGTAGTACAGACATTTTAATAGATGTTAATTCTTCCTATCTGTGACCATGTTGTGTGCTTCCATTTATTTGTATCTTCTTCAATTTCTTTCTTTGGTATCTTATAATTTTCCAAGTAAGGTCTTTTACATCCTTGGTTAGGTTTCTTCCCAGATATTTTATTTTTTTGTAGCAGTTGTGAATGCAATTGTTTCCATAGTTTCCCTTCCTTTTAGTTCATTATCGGCCTATAAAAATGCAGCTACATAACTTCTGGATATTAATTTTGTATCTTGCTACTTTGCTGAATTCATTTCTCAGTTCTAGTAGTTTCTTGGTGGAATCTCTGGGTGGAATCTTTGGGGTTTCTTGGTGGAATCTCTGCAGCATCATGCCACCTGCAAATAAACACAGTTTTACTACTTCTTTTCCAATTTGGATGCCATTGATTTTTTTTTTCTTTTTTAATTACTGTGGCTAGGACTTCCAGTACTATGTTTAATAAGAGAAATGAAATCAGATATACCTGTCTTGTGCCTGATCTTAAGGGGAACACTTGGCAGTTTTGCCCATTGAGTATGATGCTGACAGCAGGTTTGTCATATATGGTCTTTATTATGTTTAGGTATGTTCCTTCTAATACACTTTACTGAGAGGTTTTATCATAAGTGGGTACTGATTTTATCAGATGCCTTTTCACATGCATTGATATGATCAGGTGGTTTTTATCCTTCATTTTGTTTATGTGGTGAACCACATTAACTGATTTGTGAATGTTGTACCATCTTTGCATTACTGGAATAAATCCCACGTGATCATGGTTAATGATCTTTTTGATGCATTGCTGTGTTTCGCTTGCTAATATTTTGTTGAGGATATTAGCGTCTATGTTCTTCAGGGATATTGGCCTATAATACTCTTTCTTTGTTGTATCTTTATTTGGTTTTGGAATTAGGACAATGCTGGCCTCATAAAATGAGTTTGGGAGTCTTCCCTCCTCTTGAATTTTATGAAATAGTTTGAGAAAGAGAGATGTTATTTCTTATTGAAATGTTTGGTAAAATGTACCTGTGAAGCCGTCTGGTCCAGGGCTTTTGCTTACTGAGAGTTTTTGATTACTTCTTCAATTTCACTAGGTGTAATCTATGTATTCAGATTCTCTGATTCTTCCTGATTTATTTTTGGAAGACTGTGTGTTTCTAGGAATTTATCCATTTTGTCCAGGTTGTCCAGTTTGTTGGTATATAGTTGTTCAAAAAACTTTCTTATAATCCTTTGTATTTGTATTTCTTTGGTTCAGTTGTTATTTCTCATCTTTCCTTTCTGATTTTAATTATTTGTGTCCTCTCTCTTTTTCTCTTGATGAGCCTGGGTAAAATTTTGCCAATCTTGTTTATCTTTTGAAAGAACCAGCTCTTGGATTTATTGATTTTTTTTTATCATTTTTTAACACTCTATTCCATTTATTTTTGCTGTGATCTTTATTATTTCCTTCCTTCTACACACTTTGGGCTTTGTTTGTTGTTCTTTTTCAAGTTCCTTTTAGTGAGAAGTTAAATTGTTTATTTGAGCTTTTTCTTTCTTTTTTTTTTTTTTGAGATAGGCTTGTAATGCTATGTTTCCCTCTTAGCATTGCTTTCCCTGTGTCCTGCAGATTTTGGATTGTTGTATTCTCATTTTCATTTGTTTCAAGGTATCTTTGGATTTCTTCCTTGATCTCATTTTTGAACACTTCATTGCTTAATAATATGTTATTTATTTTCTATATATTTGAGTGTTTTTCAGTGTTGTTGTGATTGATTTATGGTTTCACAGCATTGTGGTCAGAAAAGATGCTTGATATGATTTCAGTCTTCTTAAATTCATTGAGACTTCTTTTGTGTTCTAGCATATGATCTATCCTAGAAAATGTTCCATGTGCACTTGAAAATTATCTATATTCTGCTGCTTTGGGGTGAAATGCTCTGAAATCAATTAAATCCATTTGATTTAGTGCATGGTTTAAGGCTGCTGTCTCCTTGTTGATATTCTGTCTGGAAGATCTATCCATTGAACTTGATAGGGTGTTAACATCCTCGACTATGATTGCATTTCTGTTGATCTCTCCCTTTATGTCCATCAAGATTACCTTCACATATCTAGGTGCTCCTATGTTGGGAGCATAGATGGTTCCTAGTGTTATATCTTTTGTTTGATTTTTCCCCTTTTCATTAGGTAGTGTCCTTTATCTCTTAATGTAGGCTTGATTTTAAAGACTTTTTAAAATAAGAGAATATGATTTTTAAAAAGATTTTATTTAATTATTTTTAGAGAGAGGGGAAGGGAGGGAGAAAGAGAGGGAGAGAAACATCAATGTGTAGTTGCCTCTCACACACCCTCCTCTGGGTACCTGGCCCACAACACAGGCATGTGCCCTGAGAATCGAACCATTGACCCTTTGGTTTGCAGGCCAGCACTCAATCCACTGAGTCACACCAGCCAGGGCATAAAGTCAATTTTGTCAGATATAAGTACTACTATTCCAACTCTCTTTTCTTTTCCATTTACATGAAATATCTTTTTCCATGCCTTTACTTTTAGTCTGGGTGTATCTTTCTATCTGAGGTGAGTCTCCTGGAGTCAGTATATAGGTGGGTCTTGTTTTCTTATCCATTCAGTTGCCTTCTGTCTTTTGGTTGGAGCATAAGTCATTTACATTTAAGGTGATTATTGATATGTATGTAGTGCCATTTTGTTGTTAGACTGTTTTCCTCTTTCTTTTTTCCTTTTCCTTTCTCTTTTTCTTCTTAAAGCACAACCTATAACATTTGTTAAAGTACTGGTTTGGTGTTAACGAACTCCTTTAGGTTTTTCTTGTCCAGGAAACTCCTTTTTTCTCCTATGATTTTAAATGATAGCCTGGCTGGGCAAAGTAGCCTCAGTTGTAGGCCCTCACTTTTCATCACCTTGTTTCATGCCACTCCCTCTGGCCTGAAATGTGTCTGTTGAGAAACCAGAATACAGTCTATTTGGTGCTCTCTTGTATGTAACTGCCTGCTTTTCTCTTGTGGCTTTTAGGATTCTCTCCTTGTCTTTAAGCCTTGCCAATTTCATTATGACGTGTCTTGGTGTAGGCCTCTTTGAGTCCAACTTGTTTTGGGCTCTCTGGGCCTCCTGCAGTTGGGTGTCTTTTTCCTTTACCAGATTAGGGAGGTTTTCTGTTATTATATCTTCAAATAGGTTCTCAATCCCTTGCTCACTCTCTTCTCCTTTTGGTTTTCCCATGATGCAGATGTTGTTATGCTTCATGTTGTCCAAAATGTTTCTGAACCTATCCTCATTTTTTTAAATAAAGATTTTATTTTATTTTTTAGAGAGAGGGGAAAAGAGGGAGAAAGAGAAGGAGAGAAACATCAATGTGCAAGAGGGAAACATCAATCAGTTGCCTCTCACACATCCCCAACTGGGGACCTGGCCTGCAACCCAAGCATGTTGCCTCCCTGGGTATTGAACCTGCGAGCTTCTGGTTTGCAGGCCAGTGCTCAATCCACTGGGCCACACCAGCCAGGGCTCTCCTCATTTAAAAAAAATTTTTTTTTTCTTTTTGATGCTCTGCTTGGGTGTTTTTTTCTACCTTGTCTTCCAAATCACTGATTCAATCCTCTGCTTCATCTAACCTATTGTTTATTTCTTCCAGTGTGTATTTATTTCAGATATTGCATTCTTTATTTCTGACTGGTTCTTTTTATGGTTTCTATGTCTTTTTTCATGCTGTTGAGTATTCTTATAGTCATCACTCTAAACTCTGTATCTGATAAATTGCTTGCCTTCATTTCATCTAGTTCTTCTTCTAGAGAATTCTCTTCTTTCATTTGTGGTCTCTTTTTTTGTCCTCCCATTTTGGCTGCTTCTTCATATTTGTTTCTATGTATTGGGTAGAGCTGCAACAACTCTGGTGTAGGCCTTTGTTAGATGCTGTTTGTGACTGGCCGTGGTCAATCTGTTTGGAACTCTCAGTGATTCACAGCTTGTGACTTCCTCTGCTGGGCCTGCATGTGTACAGAAAGAACTAGGCTACATGCCAAGGCCAGTTTTTATCAGGACCACACCTGGGAGGCTCAAATGAAGTCTCAGAGCTGCCCAAGATCCACCTTAATTGTTAACTAATCAGTGATATAGCTTCAAGCTATACTCAGCAGCCTAGTTTAAGCACCACAGGGTGGGGCAGAGTAATTCCTATGGGTGGAGCTAATGCTTCCCCGCAGGCTGATGCCATTCAGAGGGGAGTGCTCTGTCTGAGAGAGATGGCTCCTGCAGTATGGGGGATGATTCAGCACAGAGATCCTAGAGGCTATTCCCTCAGTTGTCTCCCCAGAGCCACCAATACCAGACTCTCCTCTAGTGTCTCTAGTCCACTCTGCCCTCCCTTTGCCAGCACCCAGGGTAAGTGGCTACAAAAAATTTGTGCTTTGGTCCTTTAAAATGTTCTCTGCATCTCCAGCTGTATTTCACTGGCAGAGAGAAACCCTGTTGCTTTTCACTATTGGATGTTATCTGGGTTCCTTTCTTGGCTCTGGTGCTGTAGGCTGGGGATCCCAGCTTGGGGTTTAGACCCCACACTTCTTCAGGGGATCTCCCCAGCTGCTGAACTATCTCTTCAGCACTTTAGCTACTATCCATGAGAGCCCAGCCAACCCTCTCATGCCTCTTCTGCATTCCCTACCAGCCTTGTTGTGGTGAAGTGGCTTCTTCCGACTGTCTGTTGTAATCAGCAAACTTTTTTTTTCATTGTTTTCTTGACTACTCACTCGACCATAAACCATTTCATTGTTGGAGAGAGATTGTGCACAAGACATATCTCTAGCCCAGTCCCCGTGAAGCTGAGAGTCTAGTAGGAAAGACATTAAAAATTAAAAATAAAAGGCATTTAAAATAATTTTAATCATCTCCAAAAGACAGGTGCTTCTGCATGAAATTAAACTGAATCTGGTTCATTTGATCAAAAAAGAGAGTCAAATTTTGCCATCAGGATTCCTCCATAAAATCTTCAGAGTAATCCCTCTTTGTGAATGTCTGGTCCCTAGTAGATCCTCAAAAAAACATGTGCTGACTATTGAGTGACCCTCACTTTCTGAGTAATTAGTCAATCTCCTTTTCTAGAGTTGTAAGCTATTTTAGGTCAGAGGACATAGCTAATTTATATCTGTACCCTCATTGACTAGCTCAGTACTGGCACACAGTAGGAACTCAGGAAATATGTGTGGTATGGAATTGAGTTTATGTCATCAATAAAGACTGCCAAATTGGCAATTGGGCCAAAATCGATGTGGGGTGTGTTTTCTCTGGGTTGCTGTTGTATAATCAGAGCAATGAAAAAATTTTAAACCTTGTACCTTTTTTATGTGAAGCCACAGTCTCATCCTGGCACCATATGCACGCATCTTGTCATGAGGTCACTGCAGGGAGAAAGTAGCCTTGGCTATTTTAAATATCCCTGAGCATGTGCAGCACAGTGCAGTGCCTGGTGTGCTTTTGTATGACCCTTTCTTCCCTTGAATTTGTAGAAGTAAACAACTGTGAATGGAATTCTCTCCACTGAAGGAAGTAATGCAAGTCTATAGATAGAATGAACAAGTGTCTTTTTTCTACCTTCTTATTTCTGAAGTTCTCTCTAACCTGAGAACTGTAAGGCACAAGCAGGCCTCCTAATCACTGCTGATCAGAGGAGAAGCTACAGTTGAAAGGAAGTCTCCAGAGAGCCCTCCCTTCCCTTCTTAGACTTTGAAAATTAATCTTGGGGGGAAAAGTCTTTTGCCACAGTAATGAGAATAATGTCAGCTTTATCCAAACTCAAAGAAAAGAAAAAAATTATAGTCAATTTAAAATTTTTCTTTCACACATTTTTCTTAAGCTTTTAATGTCTGTTTTGTGTGTGTATGTATGTGTCTGTTCTGATTTTGTTTTGACCACTGTGAGATGAAGGGAGAGCAAGTAGACTATTTCCCACAACTCTGTAGACAACACTGTTGGCCTTTGCTACCTGGACTAATTGAAACCGAACTGGTCCTGGACATGCTCAGGGCCCACCTGCTGCCTGGAAGACAGGGAAGGGAGGTCAGCTTGACCTGGTACTTAATTGTGGCCAAATGTTTCTATGTTCTGATCCACTCATAGAAAATACACTCAGGTGTAAAAATGACCACCTCCACTTGACTAAAATTATTTCTTTGGTGTGACAGTGGGGCAAGCATGTGGTCTAAAGTCTGACAGTCCTATCTTCTACTCTTAGCTCTTCTACTCACTAATTGTATAAATTCTGGGCAAGTTACTTAACCTGAGTCTCAGTTTCTCCATCTGTAAAATGGAGAGATGACTACTTATTTAAGATTTTTGGTAGAATTGACTAGGATAATATACAAAGAGGGGCCAACAATAACCCTGGCCCAAGAGAAATGGCCCTCATTATTATTCTGATTCATATATTGGATGTTGGGTGGCTATTTTGGGGGGCGGTGTAAGTTGGCCACAGTTGTGTATAGTCAGAAACTCTGTATCCAGCCATCCTTTCAAAGACTTTCAGGTTATGGGGACCTGCATTGTTTTTACCTATTATATCCTCATTAATTCTTTATCCACCCCTCAGCCCCAGCTCTGTTCCTTCCCACTTAGAAAAAGCAGAAACCTGTGATTTTCCTGCTGGTATTTTGTTCAGATTCTGGTTTCTAAAGGTCTTTCCTGGCACTCGAAAGAACCAGAGAATACAAGGAACAACAATACTGACTACTCAGAGGCTTCACAGATTTGTTGACACAGCATATTTCTGTCTATATGCTGTTGCTTAGAGCAAGAGGAGATGGCATTACTGTTGCTTGTGAAGTGAGCATGAAAGGGGCCTTGCTCTGCATGCCCAGAATGCCTGTTGTGCTACGCTTTCTCTCCCTGACACTGGCTTCACGTGGCCAGAGGGAAAGATTCCCAACAAAACTGTTGTTCCAACCTGACACATTGACTTAGCCCAGCAGTCCACTTTGCTCTGTTCTGTGGAGCCCCGGAGAGGGCCTTGGTCCTGTTGTATATTTTGTCTGGGCATCTTTATTCAAGGATGAGAGAGAGACAGAGCTACAAAGAGGTATGAGAGGAAGAGAGAGAGAACAGATCTAGAGAGACACTAAGAGACAGAAAGACAGAGACAGGAGACTAAAAGGTAAAGAAAGAGACAGGGAAACCTAGGTAAGACAGAGAGAAATAGACACACAGAGGAAGATACAGGAGAGAAGGAGAGAGAAACATGGAGAAAAAGACAGAAAGAAGCTTGCAGAGAGATGGAAAGAGACAGAACTATAGTGAGGGAAAGCTATGGACTGAGAGACAAGAGACACTCAGAGGGAGACAGAAACATGGTTTAGAGGGAGGTGAAACTAATGAGGGACAGGCAGGATGAGCGATGACTAGTCTAGGGATGTGCAGTTTGCACCCAGGAATCTTTTGTTTTCTTTTATCTTTTTATTTTATTTTATTTTATTTTAATTGTTGTTCTTGTACAGTTATCTGTCTTTTACTCCCATCCCAGCCCACTGCCCCAACCCTCCCCACCTTCCTCCCATATCCACCCCCCTTAGTTTTTGCCCATGTGTCTTTCATACTTGTTGCTCCAAATCCTTCCCCTTTTCCCCTGAAATTCCCTCCCCTCTCCCCTCTGGTCACTGTCAGCTTGTTCTCAAATTCAGCGTCTTTGGTTATATTATGCTTGTTTGTTTGTTTGTTTTGTTGATTAGGTTCCTGTTAAAGGTGAGATCATATGGTATTTGTCTGTCACCACCTCACTTGTTTCACTTAGCATAATGCTTTCCAGTTCCATCCATGCTGTCCCAAAGGGTAGGAGCTCCTTCTTTCTTTCTGCTGCATAGAATTCCATTGTGTAAATGTACCATAGTTTCTTGATCCATTCATTTACTGAAGGGCACCTAGGCTGCTTCCAACACTTGGCTATTGTAAATTGTGCTGCTATGAACATTGGGGTATATAGGTTGTTTTGGATTGGTGTTTCAGGGTTCTTAGGATATAATCCTAGCAGTGGAATTGCTGGGTCAAAAGGTAGATTCATTTTCAGTTTTCTTAGAAAATTCCATACTGTTTTCCATAGTGGTTGTACCAGTCTGCAATCCCACCAACAGTGCATTAGGGTCCCCTTTTCTCCACAACCTCTCCAACACTTGTTGTTTGTTGTTTTGTTTATGATGGCCATTCTGACTGGAGTGAAGTGGTATCTCAGTGTGGTTTTAATTTGCATCTCTCTGATAGCTAGGGTACTGAGAATCTTTTCATGTGTCTCTGGATCCTCTGTATGTCCTCCTTGGACAAGTGTCTGTTCAAGTCCTTTGCCCATTTTTTAATTGGGTCGCTTGTCTTCTTAGAGTGGAGTCATGTAAGTTCTTTATATATTTTGGAGATGAAACCCTTGTCTGAGGTATCATTGGCAAATATGTTTTCCCATACAGTTGGTTCTCTTTTTATTTTAATACTGTTTTCTTTAGCCGTGCAGAAGCTTTTTATTTTGATGAGATCCCATTTGTTTATTCTTTCCTTTATGTCCCTTGCTTTAGGGGACATATCAGTGAAAATGTTGCTGCGTGGAATATCTGAGATTTTCCTGCCTGTGTTCTCCTTTAGGACTTTAATGGTGTTATGGCCTATATTTAAATCTTTTATCCACCTTGAATTTATTTTTGTGTTTGGTGTAAGTTGGTGCTTGAATTTCATTTTTTTTGCACGCAGCTGTCTAGTTCTCCCAACATCACTTGTTGAAGAGGCTATTTTTACTCCAATTTATGTTGCTGTCCCCTTTGTTGAATATTAATTGACCATAGAGACTTGGGTTTATTTCACACACAGGAGTCTTCATACAGAAGTGGTTTCTTAGCTCTCAGCAGCAAGCTGAGTGTCATGTTCAGACTGTATAATTCAGAAATTGGTCTGGGCAGACTTAGAGGCTGGACAGCAGGCTTTGGCTGCAGTTTACAGTGGCCAGCCCTTTAATCCATGGGCTGCAGCTGCAGTCAAGGCCTGGGCACTCAGGGCAGGCTTTCCCCACAGTTCTCCACAGGACCAGACAAGGAGCTTATGACCCAGGCAGCTGGGCTGACTGAGCTGAGGGAGGAGTGACTTCACCCACACTTAAGCATCCCTTATTCAGGAGCCTGTAGGGGGACTGGGGCCTGCACCCAGCAGCTGCTGGTCCAGCCCTGGCTGTGGGTACAGGCCTCTGCTCTCATCTCGGAATGTGGGGAGCTGCCAGCCCGTTTCCTAAGCAAATTCCTCCCTCTCTGGCATGCATGTACCCTCGTAGACCTATGTGCTTTTTGATCTGCTAGGGGAATGGATCCTCTTAAGCAAAGAGAACTTGATGTTTGAAGTGAGCCATTGCAACATTTCCATATTTTTTCAATGCAGTGGGACAAAGTCAGGTGACAACTGCATCACCTAGGAAATCCTAGCTCATTTCAGTGATGTACCCTCAAACACCTAAGATGCTAAGAGATCATTTGGCGGCCCTGTTCCCAGAGCCTTTCCCTCACCCCAGCCCCATCCTCACTCCCTGACCTGCCTTGTGTTTCCCTAATTGCTCCCTATTTTGTCTTCACGCTCCAAGGGCTGCTGAAGTTTCTCTTCCTCCGTCCTTGCTCTCCTTCCCTCACAGTGTTTGCCCACTCCTTCTGCCCCAGACTCTTCTGAAGCTCGTCTCTGCCTCTAGGATCTACTGTGGGTGGCTGGCTCTCGTCCTGACCAGACCCCTTCCTTGACAGGGGCATGAAGCATTGTCTTGAGGCTCCAAGAGATGTGCTATCATCTCCTTGTTGCGAAGTAAGGTGATACTTAAAACACACTGCCACTGTGACCCTGGAACCTTAAAGTGGAAGTGGCAATGTAAACAAAGCCCACCTACGTATTAGGAAACTGGGCCCAGTAACTAGTAGGAGAAGTGCGTTCCTGTGCCTGTTCTCTACTGCCCACATGAATCAAAAGGGGTGTGAAGCAACTCGGTATGGTCAGTTCACCAGAGCCTGAGGCCTGTGCAGAACCTTAGTGTAGTGGTACAGCTGGGGCAAACGCACCATGGGGACCATCAGGTTGCTGGCACACCATGTGATTTGGTCAGCAGGCTGGCTCAGAGCCCTCATCAATACAAGCAGTAATGCTTTCTCTTTCTATTGTACTTTACTTCCAAAAGCAGTTTCTTACTCATTATCATATTGCATTTTCCTAACAGTCCTTAGGAGGTAGGCAACCCCTTACCTCTTTTAGTAAATAAAGTGGTATTTGGAAAGGTGCATGTGCCAGAGCCACTACCCAATCTCTAGATTCAAAAACCAGGGGCACCTTTCACCCTGTTCAGCTGCTTTTATGGTGAGACACTGTTCAGCCCCCATCAGCATCCTGTGTTGTGTCCTTTATTTTCCCCTTAAAAGGAAAAGCCAAAGTGGTAGGAGAGGTCTTGCCTGTCATTTCTCAGGGAGTTAGGCAATCCTGGAACCACACAGAGAACTTCTTGCCTGAGGGTTTCCTTTGCAGCAATCAGACCTCCTAGTCTTTGCCTGGGATACATTCAGACTGCCCTGCCATGCCGTGAATGTGGGCCAGAAAAAGGCACAAATGCTTGCCCACAGAAGGAGCACTGGCTACTTGTTCCAGGGTGGCACAAAGGGCCAGAGGACAAGAGGAATTTGTTGTGTCTTGTCGCTGGTTATTGCTGAGCTACAGGAAAGCTACTGCTCTGGCAAGTGTATCTTAAATCCAGCCTTCTACTTATTTCTTATAAATTCTGGTGTTTTCAGTTGATTCTATGACATTTTCTAATAATAATTTTCTCTCCTTTCCAAAGATACTACTCCTTATTTCTATTTTATTGCATTCACTAATCATATTTTCCCAGTATTAAAAAAAAGTAGTAACTGCAGAGATTTTTGTTCCTAGTTTTAGTGAGATTATGTCTAATGTTTTTCAGTTAAGTTTATGTTTATGTTTGCTGTTGTCATCAGTTGCATTTGATGTTGTTAAGGAAGGACTTCCTATTCCTAGTTCAAAAATATATATTTTTTAACAAATCATGAATAAATATTAAATTTTTCAATAAAGATGTAGTAGCTGAGACTGAAGATGGTGGTGAGGTAGGTGGGAGTGGATTCTACTTCCCCCTACACACAGGAGAAAAATGTAGCCAATCTACAGAAGAATGGAACAAACAGCCAACAGTACTTCAGCATATACGAAGATAGGAGACCAAAAATTGTAGAGGACATTGAAAAACAGTAAGGAGACAGTAAGGAGAGTGCTTCAGGACAATAAAGGCCCTGGGACCAGCACAGGGACCGGGGCAGCTGCAGCCCCAGGCCTGGTGCCTGCCTGCTGGGTCTGCCACAGGATTCTTAGGAGAGAGCTTGGTCAACAGCTCCCTCCCCTGCCAAACAAGGTTTGAGCAGCACCAGGAGAGACTTGGTTGCTTGAAGCTGCAGAGAGGGGAATAAGGACCAAGTAGCAAACACACAGGGACTGTGAGTACCCACAGAATCTGTGGACACCAGCTGGGCAGAGTTGAGAGTTAGGCTGTGACGGGCCCTGACCTGGATAGTTCCTGGTCTGGTTGGAGAACTGGGCTGTGTGAAAGGCCAGGCCTCTGTATGGAGCAGCAGGCTTGAGCAGGAAGAATTTCTCAAAAAGAAAAAGTGAAAAAAGAGACACTCGGAGGCTGTGTGGGGAATTCACCTGCAGCAGCCACTCTGGCCTCCTCCCACCCAGCCGCAAGGCGCTCCTGAGGTGGTGGTGGTGTGGAAGGCCCTGGAGCCCGGAGGAGAGTGCACTCTGAGGAAGGCCCCTGAGCCCACACTCAAAGACCTGAGGTGAGGCACCCAGCACTCAGACCTGTAGCCCCACACCAGTAGCCCCAGGGAGAGTATACGCCCAAACCTGTGTAACCTGCTGGACCAGAGGCTGCTGGGGAACTGGGATGGAGGCTGACTGAGTGCTGATCAGGAAGGGAGAAAAGTGAAACCAATCACCCCTCAGCCTGCTGTAGCCAGGAAGACCAGCAAAACTGGTTTGGCCAGTTTGAAGTGAGCAAGAGGCTTTTTTTTTTTTAATCCTTTAAAAAAATTTTATTATTATTTTTATCTTGTAACTCCTTTCTCTCTCTCTTTCTTTCTTTCTTTCTTGTTTTATTTCTTTTCTTTCCCACTTTATCTCTTCTTCCTGCCCTCTTCTTTTTTAAAAATTCCCACAAGTGAGACAAAAAACCTGGAACTGTGAAAAGACCAGAGCTGGACCCAAAGAGGGGCATCCCAACAGTTGAGACAGTGAGACAAATTTCAGTTTGCTAATACACAGAACTTGTAAGTTATTGCATATTTGTATGATTCTTTAAAATTATTCTTACATGTTTTATTTTATTAGTATTTTTGTATTTCTCTTCTTTCTGTTTAGTCTTCTTCATTTGGCTGGTTAAATTGCATTGTTTGACTGGTTTCCCTTGTTCTCTCTTTCATAGTGTATTGTGAATTTACTGTCTTTCACTTCACTTGTGTTCCATTAGCACACTACTCTAGGTCCTATACTTCCTATTCTTGTTATCCAGATCACATGGATTCTGTCATTTGATTGTTGCTCCATTGTTATTGTAAATAATAGCTGTTCTATACAATTGTAAATACTACACAGCACCCCTGCCAGATTTTAGCCCACCTCACGGTTTCCTGAACTCTATTACTGTTGTGGTTAACACTATTCTCTTAAACACTACGCCTATTTTCTATCCTTTACTCTCACTGTACCTCAGAATCTGAATTCCCACAAGCTCACTGCTTTCTAGATCCAACTCACAATCCTTCCTTCCCCAGCAAGATTCTTATCTTCTTTCCATCCTTTCTAAAGAGGCTAGTTGGGTGCAATATCATGGTTAACACTGTACATATCCAAAGGATCTACTATCTCTTTTCTATGGACTGGTACTGTAAATATCATAGAATACATGCTTGCTGTCTTAAACAATTTTGCCTTCCCCCTCCAATTGATTACAAAAAAGAGTAGGTGTAAGCTGTGAACGCCAGGATACCTGCTGGAAGAGGAAACCCACCAAAAAAGGAACCAACAGATAGTAATAGAAGGAGGGAGTGGAAGTCACACTAATCTCAACCCAGTAACTATCTGGAAATACAACTAAATAATGGAGAAATTACCCAAAACAAGCAACTGAACGAGAGAGAAGCCTCAAAACTTTGTACAGACAGAAGAACTAGCTTCAACACAACCTGTCCACACCTGCACAACAAAATACAAGAGGCAGTGGACAGAATGGCCCTCAGTTAACCAGCTGGTGGGAAGGACCCACCAAAGAAAGACCCAACAACAATCAAAACACAAAGACAAACACAGAGCCAACATAAATGACAGCTCAAGACCAGGGAGCTTGGGAGATCAAGGAGATGGCACCACTGAATCTCACAGGTCTCCTACCATAGAAGTTCACACCAGAAACCCAGGGAGTCAGAACAAATCAATTTAAGAAGCAGAGGCTAACAAGAAGAGTCTCACAAACAATGGGAAGATAAAGAAACAATCCTCAAATGAAAGGAAAGGAGGGAGACTCAGAAAGAATACCAAATAAAATAGAGGCAAGTCAACCATCAGATACTGAGTCCAAAGCAATGGTTATCAGGAAGCTCAATGAGCTCACAGAGAATTACCAAAAACTACAGGGAAACTACAATGAACTCACTGCAAACTACATCAACATGAAAAAGGAAATAGAAACTATCAACAAGGCCCAAAAGGAAATGAAGAAAGAATATAATTTCTGAACTGAAGAAGACAGTAGAAGGAATCAAAAGAAGGCTTGATGAAGCAGAGGATCAGATCAGCGAGCTAGATGACAAGGTAGAGAAAACACCCAGAATGAGCAAGAAAAGGAAACAAAGCTCAGAAAGAATGAAGAAGGGTTAAGGGAAATGCAGGACAGCATGAAAAATAATAATATTGGTATAATAGGGATACCAGAAGGAGGAGGAGAAGAACAAGAGATAGAAAACCTGTTTGAAAAAGTAATGATGAAAAAGTTCCTTAATTTGATGAGAGAAAAAGTCACACAAATCCAGGAAACACAGAGAGTCCCAATCAAGAGGAACCCAAAGAGGCCCACTTCAAGACACATCATAGTTAAAATGGCAAAATTCCAAGACAAAGAGAGAATCTTAAAGGCAGCAAGGGGAAAACAGGAAGTAACACACAAGGGAGCCCTGATAAGGCTAGCAGCTGACTTCTCAATGGAAATGCTCCAAGCCAGAAGGGAATGGCAAGACATATTCCAACTAATGAGAACCAGAGGCCTGCAAGCAAGACTACTTCATCCATAAGGCTCTCAATTAAAATGAAAGGCCAAATAAGGAGCTTCTCAGACAAAAGAAGCCTCAAAGAATATACTTCCTCCAAACTAGCTCTGCAGGAGATGCTAAAGGGTTTGCTTTAAGAACAGGAAGAAAAACAGTGAAAGAAAGAGGAACACAGGTACTAAAAAATGGCAATGAATAAATACCTATCAATAATAACCTTAAACATAAATAGATTAAATGCCTCAATCAAATGACACAGAATAGCTGAATGGATAAGAAAACATGACCCACACATATGCTGCCTACAGGAGACCAACCTCAGAGCAAAAGACCTACACAGACTGAAAGTGAAGGCCTGGAAACAAATATTCCAAGCAAATGGACAGGAAAAAAAATGCTGCAGCAGCAATACTCAAATCAGGCAAAATAGACTTCAATAACAGAACCATAAAAAGAGACCCAGAAGGTCACTTCATAATACTCAAGGGAAAAATTCATCAAGAAGACATAAACATTGTAAATATATATGCACCCAACATACGAGCACCCAAATACATAAAGAAAATCTTGGAGGACTTCAAGAAAGATATTGACAGCAACACAATTATAGTAGGGGATTTTAACACCCCACTGTCAAAAACGGGCAAATCTTCCAAACAAAATATCAACAAAGATACTGTGGCATCGAGCAATGCCCTAGATGAAATGGACTTAACTAATATATGTAGAGCCCTTCATCCCAAAGAGGTAAAAATACACATTCTTTTCAAATGCACATGGAACATTTTCAAGGACAGACCACATGATAGGACACAAAACAAACCTCAACAAATTCAAGAAAATTGAAATCATATCAAGCATTTTCTCTAACCACAAGGGACTGATACTCGAAACCAACCCCAAAGAAAAAAACCCAAACACTCAAAGTCACTCAAAAAACACTCAAAACACTCAAAGTCATAGAGATTGAATAGCATGCTATTAAACAAAGAATGGGTCAAGAAGGAGATTAGGGAAGAAATCAAAAAGTTTCTAGAAACAAATGAAAATGAATTCATAACAACCCAAAATGTATGGGACACAGCAAGAGGCAGTCCTGAGAGGGAAGTTCATAGCAATACAGGCCTACCTAAAAAAGATAAAAACATTTCAAATACACAACCTAACCCCATGCCTATAAGAACTGGAGGAACAACAACAAAGATAACCCAGAGCAAGTAGAAGGAACAAAATAACCAACATCAAAGCAGAGCTAAATGACATAGAGACTAAAAGCACAATTCTAAGGATCAATAAATCCAGGAGCTGGTTATTTGAAAAGATAAACAAAATTGACAAGCCTTTAAGCAGGCCCATCAAGAAAAAAAGAGAGAGGACCCGAATAAACACAATCAGGAATGAAAAAGCAGAGATTATAACTGATACAGAAATATAAAGGATTGTGAAAAATTATGACAAAGAATCACATACCAAGAAATTTGAAAACATAGATGAAATGGACAAATTTCTAGAAAAATATATATAATCTGCCAAAACTCAATAAAGAAGAATCAGAAAGCCTGAACAGATCAATAACACCTGATGAAATTGAAACAATAATTAAAAAGCTTCTGACACACAAAAGTCCTTGACCAGATGATTTTACAGGAGAATTCTACAAGGCATTTAAGGGAGAGCTAACCCCCATTATCCACAGATTATTTCAAAAAATTCAAGAAGATGGAAAACTCCCAAACTCTTTTTATGGAGCCAACATCATCCTAATCCCAAAACCACATAAAGACATAACACAGAAAATTTCAGGCCAATAGCACTGATAAACATAGAAGCTAAAATTCTCAACAAAATACTGGCAAACCACATCTAGCAATACGTTAAAAAGATCATACACCATGACCAAGTGGGATTCATCCCAGGGATGCAAGGATGGTACAATATTCATCAATCACTAAAGATAACACACCACATATACAAAATGAAAGACAAAAATCATATGATTGTATCAATAGAGTAGAAAAAGCATTTGATAAGGTACAGCACCCATTTATGATAAAAACACTCAGCAAATTGGGAATACAGAGAACATTCCTCAACATAATAAAGGCCATATATGAGAGACCTATAGCCAACATCATACTCAATGGGCAAAAACTAAAAGCTTTCCCACTAAAATCAGGAATATGACAAGGTTGTCCACTTTCACCACATTTATTCAACATAGTATTGGAAGTCCTAGCCACAGCAATGAGACAAGAAAAAGAAACAAAATCATCCAAATTGGAAAGGAGAAAACAAAACTGTCATTGTTTGCAGATGACATGATAGTGCACATAGAAAATCCTATAGACTCCACCAAAAAACTACTCAACCTAATAAGTGAATTTGGCAAAACAGTGGGATACAAAGTCAATATCCAGAAATCAAAGGCATTTTTGTATACCAACAATGAAATATCAGAATCATAAGTCAGGAGAAAAATCCCATTTGATATAGCAACAAGAAAAATAAAATGCCTAGGAATAAACCTAATCAAGGAGGTAAAAGACCTATACTCAGAAAACTACATAACACTGAAGAAAGAAATTAAGGAAGACACAAACAAATGGAAATATATACCATGTTCATGGATCAGAAGAATTAGCATCATCAAAATGGCTATACTACCCAAAGCAATTTATAGATTCAATGCAATCCCTACTAAAGTACCAATGGCAAACTTCACCAATATAGAACAAACACTTCAAAAAGTTATATAGGACAATAAATGACCACAAATAGCTGCAGCAATTTTGAGAAAGAATAACAAAGCAGGAGGAATCACAATACCTGATATCAAACTGTGTTACAAGGCCACTGTAATCAAAACAGCCTGCTAGCGGCATAAAAACAGGCACATAGACCAATGGAACATAACAGAGAGCCCAGAAATAAACCCAAGTCTCTATGGTCAATTAATATTTGACAAAGGGGGAAGAAGCATAAAATGGAGCAAAAGTAGCCTCTTCAACAAATGGTGTTGGGAGAACTGGACAGCTACATGCAAAAAAAATGAAACTCAACCACCAACTTACACCATACACAATAATAAAAGACTTAAATATAAGTTGTAACATCATAAAAGTCCTAGAGGAAAACATTGGCAGGAAAATCTCAGACATTCCATGCAGTAACATGTTCACTGATATGTCCCCTAAGGCAAAGGACATAAAGGAAAGAATAAACAAATGGGACCTCATCAAATTAAAAAACTTCTGCATGGCTAAAGAAAACAGCATTAAAATGAAAAGAGAGCCAACCGTATGGGAAAACATAATTTGCCAATGACACCTCAGACAAGGGTTTGATCTCCAAAATATGTAAAGAACTTACATGACTCCCTTCCAGGAAGACAAAAAACCCAATTAAAAAATGGGCAAAAGACTTGAACAGACAGTTCTCCAAGGAGGACATACAGAGGGCCCAGAGACACATGAAAAGATGCTCACCATCACTAGCCATCAGAGAGTTGCAAATTAAAACCACAATGAGATACCACCTCACATCAGTCAGAATGGCCAACATAAACAAATCAACAAACAAGTGTTGGAGAGAATGGGGAGAAAAGGGAACCCTAGTGCAGTGTTAGTGGGAATGCAGACTGGTATAGCCTTTGTGGAAAGCAGTATGGAATTTCCTCAGAACACTAAAAAATGGAACTGCCTTTTGACCTGGCAATTCCACTTGGGATTATACCCTAAGACCCCTGAAACACCAATCCAAAAGGACCTATGCACCCCAATGTTCATAGCAGCACAATTTACAATAGCCAAGTGCTGGAAACAACCTAAGTGCCCATCAGCAAATGAATGGATCAAAAAACTACAGTACATTTACACAATGGAATTCTACACAGCAGAGAGAAAGAAGGAGATTCTACCCTTTGTAACAGCATGGATGGAACTGGAGAGCATTATGCTAAGTGAAATAAGCCAGGTGGTGAGGGACAAGTACCATATAATCTCACCTTTAATTGGAACATAATCAACAAAAGGAAAAATCAAATGAAATATAACCAGAGTCATTGCAAAAAAGAACAATCTAACAATAGCCAGAGGGGAGGGGGGAAGGGACAGAGGTGAGAAGGGTTTTCAGGAACTGCTATGGAGGACACATGGACAAAACCAGGGGAGAGGGTGGAAGCAAGGGAGGGAGTGGTAGGCAGGAAATGCAGACAACTATAATCAAACAACAATAAAATAATTAAAAAAAAAAGATGTAGTAGCAGCAAAATGTCTGAGTCAAGGGGACAGATCGAGAAGAATGCCTTTTGGAGTGGTGTGGTATAGTTTAGTGGTTGTCAGTGCAACCCTGGAGGTCTTGCAGCCTTTAATGGGAGACCTGGGGCGCCATAGCTCCACTACTTGTCACCTGAGAGACCTTGGGAAGTCACTGAACCTCTGTAAGCCTTAATCAGCTCACTGGTAAAAGGGGATAACAATGGCCTCTACTTGCTAGTTTTATGGGGATGAAGTAAGGTGGTAAATATAAAGTACTGAGATAGCTTGTCTCCAAGATGGCCGTCAATAATCTTCACCTCCTGATACACTTTATGCAGTCTGCTCTCGTATGCATTAGGATTGGTCTGCGTGACCAACAGTATATGGCAGATGTGATGGTGTGTCACTTCCAAGGTGGGGTAGCAAAAGGACATTGAGGCTTCTTGCTTGCTCAGTTTCTTTCTTGATGACTTGCTCTTGGAGTCATCTGCCAGCTGCCATGTCATCAAGAGAGCTGTCATGAGGTTAGCAGCCCTGTGGAAAGGCCCACATGGTAAGAAACTGAGGCCTGCTTCCAACATGGTGTGTGTTATCTGTTTTATAAGTGGACCTTCCAGCCCCAGTCAAGCCCTCAGACACTACAGCCCCAGCTGACATATTAATTGCAACTTCAGAGACCCTGTTGGAACCAGAACCACCCTGCCAAGTCACTTCTTGCTTCCTGACCCTCAGAAACTATGGGCCATAATAAATATTTATTGTTTTAAGATGCTGAGTTTGGGGATATTTTGTTACATAGCAGTAGATAAATAATGCAGGTACCTAGCATCTAGTAAGGGCACAATCAAGGTTGTCTACTTTGTCAGTAATAATATCAATACTGATAATGAGCATCCAGCCAATTGACCCTGCATTGAAGACCAATATAAAAATTTACCAAAATCTTCCATTCTTTGAAAGATCTTTTTTGTTATTCTGGCTTAAAATTCCAGTCATGTCAGGGTTTCTTTCTGTTAAGCACACTTGGCCTCAATTATACAGAAAGAGTTAGATGAAAATGGAATTTTTGCAAATTAGTTTATATTTTGTGGAAAATAATTTTGCTGAGACAGTCACTTTGCTGATTTCTTCACACGTGAACTGAGAGGGTTAGAACAGATCTACCCTGTCCAGAATTGTAACTACTGACTATATGCAACTATTTATATTCTTTAAATTAATTAAATGTAAATAAAATTAAATATTCTGTTTCTTAGTTGTACTAGCCACATTTCAAGTGCTTGATAGCCACATGAGGTTAGTAGCCACAGTATTAGCACAAAGAGAAAACATTTTCATCATCACAGAAAGTTCTATTAGACAGTACTGGTTTAGATGTCTAGTAAATATGGTTAAGCAGCCGGTGTAGAGCAGTTGGCACAATTCCTAGAACATACTAGGTTCTCTTCTTTCTGCCTCTTCCCACCTCTGAGGCAGGCACAGCTGGGCCTTTGTCCTGACAGAAACTGCCAAGAGATGCTGAAACCAATCTTAGGAAGAGCTTTCCTAAGAGCTTACCATCATGATTCACATTTCTGTTTTGATCACAGTTGTCTTGTCAATGATTGGGTCCTGCACCCTCAATAACCAGTTATATAGTTCCAACTTGTTGTCCAACTGGCACTTTGAAAATGAAGAAAACCAAACTCAAACTCACTATCTCCTTCAGTCACTTTGTCTTCTTGATGTCCATGTTTCATCCGTGGCCACCTCCACTCTCTCTTGGAGGACGTCTCTTTGGCTCCTCTCCTGCCTTGCTGCCTTGGATCTCTAGTGATCACTCACCTCAGGTCAAGTCCTCTTGATTCACCCTTCAAACTGATTTTTGTTCCTGTTTCCTCCTCTTCATCTCTACTGCCAACACCCTATTTTGGGCCCTCATAATCTTTGTTGTGAGTGGTCTGACAGGTGTTTTGCTTTGTCGAAGATCCAGTGGGAAAGTAGGAAGGGAGCTTGGAAAGGAAGGCAGATTGGTCAAGTGGGAGCAGAAATAGGGAATCTGCAAGAAGACACACACAGATAAGTGACCTGGGGAACCAGTAAGTCAAAATGACATTCATTTCTGATGACAAGTCGTGTGAGCAATTGCCAGGGGAAAAGTGAAATCCCTAAGAATATCTAAAGCACAGAGTGGTGAGGCAATGCACATGTTCATCAGTACCCTCCCTTCTCTTCCTGCTGCTCAAAGGCTCCCCTTTCACCCTAGCAATCAAATCCTATTCCCCCATTACTCATTCATCCATTCAAGTAACACATCCTGAGCCTCCACCCTGACTAGGGCTCTGAGTTGGACTTTGCTATTCAGGACTCAGAGATAAATAAGTGTACTCTGCCCTCTGAGAGCTCACAATCCAATTGGGAAAAGTAGGTGGATAGTTTGAGGACAAAGGGACTCCAGAGAATTATGCTTCATTTTCTTTTATCTATATCTTTCCCCCTCAAAAGGGACTCAGTGACCTCGGCATGGACACTCACTTCCACAGCATGGACTTGGGGGAACAAAGATAGAGTGTAGAGGGTGAGGTGCAGCAGAGCAATGCACAATCTGTGCACTGTTCATGGAGGCTCCGGGGCTGATTCAGGGCTGTATTTGCCACAGTGTGCCAGGACAGTCAGAGGTCTGTTTAATAGTTTGAAGACAGGGCTGGCTCAGTAGTTGCTTAGAATATATGTTGGATTCTTCTTGGTCTTTGATTTATTTGAGCAAATATTTTCTCCTGCCTTTTTTCATCTCCAGCCTAATAAAGCATACAATGAGCTAGGGGTCCATTGTGCAGCTGGATGACTGAAAGTCATCTCCATGCTGGCACCTGGCCCAGGGCATCAGGCTGGATGTGTTTCCCATGTTCCATTGTGGGAGGTGGGGGAGTGGTAACAGTAAGGCTGAAGAGTATGATATAGACAAGCTGTTTGGCCATATCTTTGTCAGAGTCATAAGCCGATTAAATACATTTGTGTGGATTAGAAAAAACCACCTCCTGCTCTGGGTGGACACAAACCCATAGTCTTTTGATTTGATGAGAGCAGGAGGTCTGGATTTTAGCTCCCACTTGCTCCCTCCTGTGTCATGGATGACACATACCACTGTACTCAGTGGCCTTGATGCCAGTCCCCTGCCCTTAAAGCTTTGTCTCCTGTGTGCTATGAGCTCAGGACTGGACATAGAAGAAAACTAGATGAATTATTGAGAATAAGTGGGAGATCTGAGGAATAGTTCCACATCAGAAATCAGCCATCTGCCCTGGCTGGTGTGGCTCAGTGGATTGAGCACTGGTCTGTGAACCAAAGAGTTGCCAATTCAATTCCCAGTTGGGGCACATGCCTGGGTTGTGGCCAGGTCCCCAGTAGGGGTCATGTAAGAGGCAACTGCACATTGATCTTTCTCTCCTTCTTTTTCTCCCTCCCTTCCCCTCTGTCTAAAAATAAATAAAGTCTTAAAAAAAAGAAATCAGCTATTTAGAAGACACTAAGACAGTGTCTAATATTAAGACTAATGTCTCACTTCTTTGGGGCCTTTCCCAGGGCCACAGAGCACTGGAGAAGCTGAGGACAGGGAGAGAACTTCCAGGAACAAATCCCCAGATACCTTCCTCCCTCACTAGTCCATTAAATGCACTTACTCCTTTTACTTGCACTTAAAGACTTATGTGTTAAATAGTTTATATTGTTTATGTATATATTTATGATTTATGTATATGTTTAATACATGCCTTCAATACCTGTCTATAATTTCATTCTCTGTCTTGATTTCTAAGCACCTCGAAAATGTAGACTCTGCATTACGTGATTAATATTGTTCAGTAAAATGCCTGGCACATTGCCACCTGGTGCTTTTAGATGATAACAATGATGATAAAATTCAAAGTCTTCACTCTGGCTTTCCAGACTTTCTACCATCTGACTCGTCAACCTAACCCTCTCCC
The DNA here is from genome assembly GCA_004027475.1 of Anoura caudifer. Lineage (NCBI taxonomy): Eukaryota > Metazoa > Chordata > Mammalia > Chiroptera > Phyllostomidae > Anoura > Anoura caudifer. The sequence continues at coordinate 95,464 of PVKU01004396.1, forward strand.
CACTCCCTAATATTCTATACAACAGTCAAAATGGCCAACATTCCTTGGGCATCCCATCTCCATGACTTATTTCAAGTTGTTTCCTTTCCCCTTTCTCCTATCCCTGAGTAACTAAATCCAACCCATCTTTGGAAGGTCGGCTCTAATGCTCTTCCTTATGATACTTCTCCTGATTCCTTAATGCTTGAAAGATCTTGCATCTTTGCTCTCCATGACACTTCATTTCAAATTTGTATGGATCTAATGAACATTGTATTTTTTAAAAAAATTTTATTTATTTATTTTCAGAGAAAGGGGGAGGGAAGAAGAAAGAAAGGAAGAGAAACCTCAGTGTGTGAGAGAAACATCCATTGGTTGCCTCTCGCACACCCCCAGCTGAGGACCTGGCCCACAGCCCAGGCATGTGCCCTGACTGGGAATCAAACCAGAGACCTTTTGGTTCATAGGCTGGTGCTCAATCCACTAAGCAACACCAGCCAGGACTGAATGTTACACTTTGTATCATTGCTTCCCCTACTAATCTGGGACTTCTTGAAGGCAGGACTGTGTCCAATCCATCTTCTGCTCCACAGGGATCACTCTGGGCGGGGTACCTGGTATTTAGCTCTGCAATCTGACTGAACAAGTTCCATCTCAGTTCCAAATCTCAGTTTTCTCAGCAGTAAGTGAGCAGTTGGACAAGGTGATCGTTAAGGAACATGGTAGCTCCGAGGCCTGTGGTCTATAGCCCACTGAAGTTTCAATGACTAGAGGTTATGAAGATGGTGTCTCCTACCAGAAGTGGTGCCTTGGGGACTTGCTGTTTATGAAAGCCTAAACATTCTTGGATCGACAAGAGGTTGGAAATTCAAACCTTATGAATCAGATTTCTCTCTTCCCTTGAATGGGAATGACATTAAGTGACTCAGAGAATAGCTGGCACAAAGACTCAATCTCTGTTCTCCAAATTGGAACTAAGGACTTTTTAAAAATAAAGATCTTATTTATTTGTTTTTACAGTGAGGGGGAGGGAGGGAGAAAAAGAGAGATAGCAACCTCGATGTACAAGAGAAACATTGATCAGTTGCGTTTCGTACACGCCCTGTCTGGGGGCCAGACCCACAACTCAGGCATTTTCCCTGAGTAGGAATCAAACCAGCAACCTTTCAGTTTGCCATAGGACTCCCAACCCACATTGCCACACCTGTCAGGGCAGCACTAAGGGCTTTTTTCTGCAGTTCCCCTTCCTTCCCTCAAGAACCAAAGGTGGGGTTATTATGATAATCCTCCTGTGGCGGTTGCGTGTGCCCTAGTCACTGCGATCCAGGCTCCCCTTGTGGTGAGGTTTGGACTACACACGGGTTATCCAGGGCCCTCATCAAAGGAGCTGGAGCTACAGCCCTGGAGACCCTGAATCAATACCCTTTGGTAATAATTATCAAGCATTTTATAAGAGCCTGAGTACATAAGCAAATCTTTTAAAAATAAGCCTGTATTGTCTCCCTGGATTCCTGGTGGTAACTCAGCATACTGTGCAGTAGCTGTGATTCACAGAATGCATGGACCCTGAAGACCTGAGGATGAGTCTTGGCAGCTGTTCATCACTCCCTCTGAGAACCCAGAGGGTCACAGTCAAGGAGAGGTGGTACACATACCCCATAGCTACAGTCTTTTGGAATGCCACTGTCACCACCAAACCACAGATTTATCTCTGCTTTATAGATGTAACCAACCATCAAGGCCAAGAGCATTTGGCTGGACAGCTCTAGAGCTGGGACAAGGTAGGGAGGTGGGGACACACTGGGACTCTGATAACCCAGTGTGGGGGCAGATGCCTCCCTATGGGCTGGAGAATGAGGAGAAGGGGTCCACAGGAGAGAGAGGGGGCAGGGGGTGGGGAATGCTCTAACTAATAGAGGGGCAGCCAAGAGTCTTGGGCTTTGGGCCCAGCTGAGCTGCTGACTCACCATGGGCTCTTAATCTCCTGTAGAGAACAAGCTCAGCTCCTGGAAGCCTAGAGGGCTTAGTGGTGTTTGTGTAGCTATAGAAGCAGAGCCTGTGGGCTGGCACAAAGCCCTGCCTGGCTGTGGACAGGAGAGCAGGCAAGCAGGATAGAGTGGGCTACATCAGTGAGAGGCAGGAGGAGCTCCTGGGGAGGAAGAGGTGAGCCTGCACCAACCTGAGTCAGAAGTGTTTGCAGAAGGGACTCACAGACAGACAGAATGTGGGGGGTTTGGTTGGGAGTGGGGGAGAATCAGGGAAACCTACACTCATGAAGTCAGTCCAAACCGTCTACTCAGGTTTAGGAAGAAATAGATTATATATTTTTCAGTTTTCATAGCTGAGTCGAAGACTCAACTTTTTCAAATACACTAGCTCTGCCTAATACGGTAAGTACATTAATAGAAACTGAGGTCTCACTTCATAGCTCTTGTTTCCTTCCTTCTGGCCTCTCTACCTCCTGCCCTCTGAGGGCCCCAGTATTCACTTAATTCTCTCCACTGCCTTATTGTACAATTATGAGATAGGAATAAAAATACCCTGCTTCTACCTGCCTTTTCACACACTGAGAGAATGGTGAATGAAGATCCAGGAAGAAGCCTGTGCTTCCTAAGGCTCTGTGTAAAATGCTGAATCTTGGCACAAAATGTGCAGAGTGTAGATAATGTTGTTTTAAAATATTTTTCAGAAGTGTTTCTGTCTCCTATAAATCTTTTGCTTTGAGAGTGACAGTGTTTCAGGGGAAGGGCACATCTCTGCCATTGCTGAGGTTTCACTGTCAAGTTAGGTTTTTGTTGAGTCCCCAAAATGGCAATAGGCTTGAAAGTCAGACCTAAAAGGCTGGAGGGTCACAGAACTGTATCAGTGGAAGGTCACTGCAAGGCAGGAAGAGAAAGGGGAGAAGCCCATCACTGTATTTCCAACAGATCATGGTACATGGAGACAGGCAGGGCAGCTGAGGACTCAGATAGGTATGTGTCTCTATTTCTCCACCTAAGGTTCCAGTGTGGTAGAAGATGTTTTTGATAAGTGTAAGAGAACTTTGTTCTCCTTCAGAGTCTGCAAGGACCACCTCATACTTTCTGTGCACCAACTTGGGGGTGTCTATGGCCACATCAAAGGAAATGCAGCTAGCATGAGAATCTCTGGTGCTCCTAGAGGGTGATAAGGAACTTAGCTACAAGTCTGGCTGGGGAGCCTGGGATGGAGGCGTGCCTGGCACTGTAGTCAAATCAGACCTCCTGGCTAAGTCAGCCTAGGAGTCCAGCCAGACCTCAGGCCTTGGGGGACCCAGAGAAAATCCTTTGAGGACCAAATCAGCACAGAGACAACTGAGCCCAGACCAAATTGCAGCAAACATCAGCAAAACGTCCATCCATTACCTGTGGCCCAATGTGAGCCCTCAGACTAGCAACTCTCAACCACAGCTGCATAAGAGGCTCACCTAGGATAAGTGAGCCCAGACTCCACACCCAAAGGTTCTGATTTCATTGGGTGAGGCTGCAGGATTGCTATGTTTATAAAAAGCAACCGGGGCTTATGAACCAAGGAAGTTAATTACTTTCTTCAGTGTTAGAATTATTCTCCACAGCAAGGCCAGGACTATAGTGAGGCAGGTGAGGCACCTAGTACGCAAAATGGAGGGAGATACTCACTGTCAGGGTTGCACAAGTACAGGGTGGGTGTCTGAGAGTGCCTTCTTCCATGTGTGTTCCAAGTGCTAGCTTGCCTCCTCCTAGCCCGGCTCTACCTCCTCTCCAGACAGGCTCCTTACCTGGCCCTACTGAAGAGGTGACCCAGGCCATGAGTCCTTTTTCTCTGAAAGTCACCAGAAGGTTGAAAAAGTGTTGTGGCCAAGAGACCTACTGGGGAAGGTGCAGAAAACCAAAGAATGAAGCAGACTCAACTATTACCTTAAGTGCTTTGCTAGTTTCCGCGATGAGAATGACGTGACATGACTATTGGCTGCAAAATGCAGTTTAGTCATTTCTACCAGTCCTCTGAAGCCAGGGCATTTTGGTTTAGCTCATAGTCGGGGGTTGGTGGACAAGGTCCAGGGTTCTTCAGGAAGGGATTCAAGTTATAGAAACCAATATATGTCCATGTTTGTTAGAGTCACAAAGACAAGGAGTATGTGCCTGTCTCCTACTAGTGCGTGGGTGAGACTTGGGGCACCCTGCACAGCTCTGGGTTGTTCACCACTTGTCTCACCCAGACATCAGTCTCAGTGAATCAGAAATTGGCACCACAGAAGGCAGATTTTTGAGGAGCATTTGGAACTGATTATATTGTTAGTGTGAGCTCAGGGCTCCAGTGAATGGCCCAGTACTGTGCAAAAGCACAGGGCTTTACACACTAGACAAATGCATCCTTTGTGAATAATAAGTGACCTTTGTTTCCCTTTGCCTGGCCTCTTCCTCCTCCCTGCTTCATCCTGGCCTCAGCATGGATCCTGAGTCCTCTAGCAGGAAAGCTGACCTCGCACTGCCCAAGGAATCTGGCACCTTGAGCCACAATACGGCTGGGATGGGGGTGTAATTCTGTGTTTTAACCCGAAGTCCTTCTTACAGAGGTAAAAAGAAGAGCCCTGGCCTTCAGAGGCAGAGCTGTGCTTGTTTCTCTCATATCCTGTCATCATCTCAGCATTGAAAGCAGTGGGGAGAGCTTTCAGAGTCCACAGAGGAAGAGTAGGTAGGCAGGAGACTTAATTCCTGATCACAGCACTCCCAATTGATGCTTGGGACCTGTCGCAGCCTCTGTTTCCAAGTCACAAACCTCCAAATCTTGAACCAATTTTCTTTAGAGAAAGAAATGAAGGACTGAGTTCCTTCAGATCTGATGGCTTGGCCAGATCTGCTGGCAGAGGGGACCTGCCTGCTCTTGGGGCTCTGGAGAGGGTTAACATATGAGCAGCTGTTGAGGTTCTCTAATGAACTAGGCCACTTCAGCTCAAGTCCTTTCTCTCTCTATCTTGATTTCTGCTGAGAAAAGCAGTGTCAAAAACCCATAAAACTTGAGAGCTGTTTCCTTTACCCATTTGCTGAGATCTATTAATCACTTCCAATAGCCAGCAGCTAACCCATCTGTAAGACACATGGTCTTGATGTAATTAATGTGCAAAGCAAAAGAACATCAGGCAGGTAAAAATCTGTAATTAGCAAGTCTTTCATGATTTTCTTTGTTGGTTCCCCCCTCCTCCACTTTCTAGGCTTTGGGAGGGGATGAGAAGGAGCCAAAGACAAATATGGTTTAATTCCATCTTGAGTAATTAATTACTCTGGAAAGCCCTCTAAAGAATTGCTGGCTGTTTAACTCAGCAATGTCAACTTGCATTTGGGAACACCATCAAACTGTAAATGCTTTGATATTTTTTATGCTTATGTACATAAAGAAAACCAAGTACACCTAATTCTTATACCATGTTGCCATAAGCATTAGAAATTCTTGGCACATGGCCATAGGCAGCAGGCTTGAGAGTGTCTGCCTTTGCTGGGGAAGGAAACAGTGGGATGCCTTGGAGCAAACATCAGAAGAGGAGCTCAGAGGTTGGAACTCTGGTCCCTGCTGCCTAGTGGCTCATGAAATGACACTGTGTAGAACCTGCCCCCTCCTGATCTCCATTTAAAATATGGGGATAGGGAGAGATGATTTTTAAATTTCAAAGCCCTCCCTCCTTAACCCCCCAAACTCTGCCATTGTTTGCTTCTAGACAACACATTCTTTTCCAACACCACAAACCCAGAGATGAGGCAGGTTAGGCCAGGGCAAAGGTAACTAGGTACAGGGACTTGCTATATAGGTTTGGTTATCAAAATATTTAAGGAAAAGTAGACCAATTGTGGATTATGAGATGCCTTTAAACACAGGCATACTATGGATGTGGTATAGAAACTGTAGCCACAAAGGAGAAAAAAAATTTTAATTTTAATTGTTGTTCAGGTACACTTTTCTGCCTTTTACTCCCATCCCAGTACACCCCACCAGCCCTTCCCACCTCCCTCCCACTTCCATCCCCCCTGGATTTTGTCCATGTGTACTTTATACTTATTTCTGCAAACCCTTCCCCTTTTCTCCTAAAATTCCCTCCCTTCTCCCCTCTGGTCTCTGTCAGCCTGTTCTCTATTTCAGTGTCTTTGGTTATATTTTGCTTGTTTGTTTGTTTTGTTGATTAGGTTCCTGTTAAAGGTGAAATCATACGGTATTTGTCTTTCACTGCCTGGCTTATTTCACTTAGCATGATGCTTTCCAGTTCCATCCATGCTGTCCCAAAGGGTAGGAGCTCCTTCTTTCTTTCTGCTGCATAGAATTCCATTGTGTAAATGTACCATAGTTTTTTGACCTATTCATTTACTGATGGGCACCTAGGCTGCTTCCAACATTTGGCTATTGTAAATTGTGCTGCTATGAACATTGGGGTGCATAGGTCTTTTTTGGATTGGTGTTTCAGGGTTCTTAGGATATAATCCTAGCAGTGGAACTGCCAGGTCAAAAGGCAGTTCCATTTTTAGTTTTCTGAGGAAATTCCATACTGTTTTCCATGGTGGTTGCACCAGTCTGCAATTCCACCAACAGTGCACTAGGGTTCCCATTTCTCCACAACCTCTCCCACTTGTTGTTTGCTGCTTTGTGTATGATGGCCTTGCTGACTGGTGTGAGGTAGTACCTCATTGTGGTTTTAATTTGCATCTCTCTGATAGCTAGTGATACTGAGCATCATTTCATTGGGTCTCTGACCCCAGAGGGTCTCTGGACCCTTTGTATATCCTCCTTGGAGAGGTTCTGTTCAAGTCCTTTGCCCATTTTTTAATTGGGTAGCTTGTCTTCTTAGAGTGGAGTCATGTGAGTTCTTTATATATTTTGGAGATGAAACCCTTGTCTGAGGTATCATTGGCAAAAATGTTTTCCCATATGTTTGGTTCTCTTCTCATTTTAATACTGTTTTCTTTAGCTGTGCAGAAGCTTTTTTATTTTGATGAGATCCCATTTGTTTATTCTTTCCTTTATGTCCCTTGCTCTAGGGGACATATCAATGAAAATGTTGCTGTGTGAAATATCTGAGATTTTTCTGCCTGTGTTCTCCTTTAGGACTTTAATAGTGTCACGGCTTATATTTAAATCTTTTATCCTCCTTGAATTTATTTTTGTGTATGATGTACGTTAGTGGTCGAGTTTCATTTTTTTGTATGAAGCTGTCCAGATCTGCCAACACCATTTGCTGAAGAGGCTATTTTTACTCCATTTTATATTGCTGCCCCCTTTGTTGAATATTAATTGACTGTAGAGACTCTGGGCTCTCTGTTCTGTTCCTTTGGTCTATGTGTCTGTTCTTATGCCAGTACCAAGCTGTTTTGATTACAGTGGCCTTTGAATACAGTGTGATGTCAGGTATTGTGATACCTCCTACTTTGTTCTTCTTTCTCAAAATTGCTGCAGCTATTTGGGGTCGTTTATAGTCCCATATAAATTTTTGAAGTGTTTGTTCTATATATGTGAAATATGCCATTGGTACTTTAATAGGGATTGCATTGAATCTATAAATCGCTTTGGGTAGTATGGCCATTTTGATGATGTTCATTATTCCGACCCATGAACACGGTATATGTTTCCATTTGTTTGTGTCTTCCTTGATTTCATTCTTCAGTGTTGTATAGTTTTCTGAGTACAGGTCTTTTACCTCATTGGTTAGGTTTATTCCTAAGTATTTTATTTTTCTTGTTGCTATATCAAATGGGATTTTTTCCCTGATTTATGATTTTGATGTTTCATTGTTGGTATGCAAAAATGCCTTTGATTTCTGAATACTGACTTTATATCCCACTGTTTTGCCAAATTCATTTATTAGGTTGAGTAGTTTTTTTGTGGAATCTATAGGATTTCCTATGTACACTATCATGTCATCTGCAAACAGTGACAGTTTTGTTTCCTCCTTTCCAATTTGGATGCCTTTTATTTCTTTTTCTTGTCTAATTGCTGTGGCTAGGACTTCCAATACTATGTTGAATAAATGTGGTGAAAGTGGACAACCTTGTCATATTCCTGATTTTAGTGGGAAAGCTTTTAGTTTTTGCCCATTGAGTATGATGTTGGCTAAAGGTCTCTCATATATGGCCTTTATTACGTGAGGAATGTTCCCTCTATTCCCACTTCACTGAGTTTTTTTTTATTATAAATGGGTTCTGTACCTTATCAAATGCTTTTTCCACATTTATTGATATGATCATGTGATTTTTGTCTTTGCTTTTTTTGTGTGTGATGTATGTTTATTGATTTGTGAATATTGTATCATCCTTGCATCCCTGGGATGAATCCCACTTGGTCATGGTGTATGATCTTTTTTAATGTATGGTTGGATGTGGTTTGCCAATATTTTGTTGAGGATTTTAGCTTGTATGTTTATTAGCAATAATGGCCTGAAGTTTTCTTTCTTTGTTGTGTCTCTATGTGTTTTGGGGATTAGGATGATGCTGGCTTCATAAAAAGAGTTTGGGAGTCTTCCATCTTCTTGGATTTATGAAATCTTCCATTTTATGGAATTGTCTGTGAAGGATAGTGGCTAGCTCTTCCTTAAATGCTTTGAAGAATTCTCCTGTGAAGCCATCTGGTCCAAGGCTTTCATGTGTTGGGAGTTTTTTGATTACTGCTTCAATTTTGTCTGCTGTTATTGGTCTGTTCAGGCTTTCTAATTCTTCTTCATTGAGTTTTGGAAGATTGTATTTTTGTAGAAATTTGTCCATTTCCCCTAGGTTTTCAAAGTTCTTGGCATATAGTTCTTCATCATCATTTCTTACAGTCCTTTGTATTTCTGTGGTATCAGTTGTAATCTCTCCTCTTTCATTTCTGATTGTGTTCATTTGGGTCCTCTCTCTTTTTTTCTTAATTGGCCTGCTTAAAAGCATGTGGATTTTGTTTATCTTTTCAAATAACCAGCTTCTGTATTGATCCTTAGAACTGTGCTTTTAGTCTCTATGTCATTTATCTCTGCTCTGATCTGGGTTATTTCCTTCCTTCTACTTGCTCTGGGCTGTCTGTTATTGTTCTTTGAGTTCTTATAGGTGTAAGGATTAGGTTGTTTATTTGAAATGTTTCTTTCTTTTTTCTTTTTTTTAGATAGGCCTGTATTGCTATGAACTTCCTTCTTAGGACTGCCTTCGCTGTGTCCCATAAGTTTTGGGTTGTTGTGAGTTCATTTGCATTTGTTTCCAGAAACTTTTTGATTTCTTCCTTGATCTTATTCTTGACCCATTCATTGTTTCATAGCATGCTATTCAATCTCCATGAGTTTCAGTGTTTTGTGGTTTTTCCCTTGAGGTTTCAGTCCCTTGTGCTCAGAGAAAATGCTTGATATAATTTCAATTTTCTTGAATTTGTGAGGCTTGTTTTGTGTCCTATCATGTGGTCTATCTTCAAAAATGTTCCATGTGCATTTCAAAAGAATGTGTGTTTTGCTTCTTTGGGATGCAAGGCTCTCTCTATATCAGTTAAGTCCATTTGATCTAGGACATTGCTCAATGCCACAATATCTTTGTTGATATTTTGTTTGGAAGATGTGTACATTTTTGACAGTGGGGTGCTGAAATTCACTACTATAATTGTGTTGCTGTCAATATCTTTCTTGAAGTCCTCCAAGGTTTTCTTTATGTATTTGCGTGTTCCTATGTTGAGTGCATACATACTTACAATGTTTATATCTTCTTGATGAATTTTTCCCTTGAGTATTATGAAATAACCTTCTGGGTCCATTTTTATGGCCCCTTTTTTGAAGTCTATTTTGTCTGATATGAGTACTGCTACCCTGGCTTTTTTTTTTTTTTCTTTCCATTTGCTTGGAAAATTTGTCTCCACCTCTTCACTTTCACTCTGTGTAGGTCTTTTGTCTCAAGGTGGGTCTCTTGTAGGCGGCATATGTGTGGGTCATGATTTCTTATCCATTCAGCTATTCTGTCTTTTGATTGGTTTAAGGTTATTATTGATAGGTACTTATTCATTGCCATTTTTTAGTCTCTCTCTCTCTCTCTCTCTCTCTCTCTCTCTCTCTCCTTCCTTTTCTTAAAACAGTTCCCTTAGCATCTCTTACAGAGCTGGTTTGGAGTTTGGTGGAGGTGTATTCTTTTAGACTTTTGTCTGGGAAGCTCCTTATTTGGCCTTTCATTTTAATTGAGAGCCTTATGGATAAAGTAGTCTTGCTTGCAGGCCTCTGGTTCTCATTACTTGAAATATTTCTTGCCATTCCCTTCTGGCTTGAAGCATTTCCATTGAGAAATCAGCTGCTAGCCTTATCGGGGCTCCCTTGTGTGTTACTTCCTGTTTTTCCCTTGCTGCCTTTAAGACTCTCTCTTTGTCTTGGAATTTTGCCATTTTAACTATGATGTGTCCTGAAGTGGGCCTCTTTGAGTTCCTCTTGATTGGAACTCTCTGTGTTTCCTGGATTTGTGTGACTTTTTCTCTCATCAAATTAGGGAAATTTTTCATCATTACTTTTTCAAACAGGATTTCTCTCCCTTGCCCTTCCTCCTCCTCCTCCTCCTCCTCTTCTTCTTCTTCCATCCCTATTATACTGATATTATTATTTTTCATGTTGTCCTGCATTTCCCTTAACCCTTCTTCATTCTTTCTGAGCTTCTTTTCCTTTTCTTGCTCATTCTGGGTGTTTTTTCTATCTTGTCATCTAGCTCGCTGATCTGATCCTCTGCTTCATCAAGCCTTCTTTTGATTCCTTCTACTGTCTTCTTCCGTTCAGAAATTGTATTCTTCATCTCCTCTTGGCCCTTGTTGATAGCTTCTATTTCCTTTTTCATGTTGACATAATTTGCAGTGGGTTCATTGAAGTTTCCCTGTAGTTTTTGGTAATTCTGTGTGAGTTCATTGAACTTCCTGATAACCATTGCTTTGAACTCAATATATGATAGTTGATTTGCCTCTATTTCATTTGGCATTCTTTCTGAGTCTCCCTCCTTTCCCTTCATTTGGGGATTGTTTCTTTATCTTCCCATTGTTAAATTGGAAGATAAAGAAACAATTGATTTGCTTCTTAAATTGATTTGTTCTGACTCCCTGGGTTTCTGGTGTGAACTTCTATGGTAGGAGACCTTTGAGAGTCAGTGGTGCCATCTCCTTGATCTCCCAAGCTCCCTGGTCTTGGGCTGTCATTTATGTTGGCTCTCTGTATGTCTTTGTGTTTTGATTGTTGTTGGATCTTTCTTGGGTGGGTCCTTCCCATCAGCTGGTTAACTGAGGGTCACTCCATCCACCACCTCTTGTATTCTGTTGTGCAAGTGTAGACAGGTTGTATCAAAGCTGGTTCTTTTGTCTGTTTCAAGGCTTCCCTCTTGCTCTTGTTCAGTTGTTTGTTTTGGGTAATTTCTCCACCATTTAGTTGTGTTTCCAGATTGGTCCTGGGTTGAGATTAGTGTGGCTTCCACTCCCTCCTTCACCTTGTTGCTTTCTTATCTGTTGGTGGTTCCTTTTTTGGTAGGTTTCCTCTTCTAGCAGGTATCCTGGTCTTCACAGCTCCCACCTACTCAGGCTTGTCTTGGGTGCCCACAAGCTGAGATCTCCACTGTCCAGACTGCCAAGATCTTAAAAGTTTACATGATGGCCTAAAAGGGGTTCAGTCATGTATACTGTCCTGCTGGTCTGGACACCTGGCTCTCTCAAGGCTGCTCCTGGAAAATGGCTCCTGCTGGGGGCATGCTGGGGGAACCTGACCTTAGCCTTCATGAGTAACACATGCTGTCCTACAACACTGGAAAACCACATGGATTTTAGGCCATCACCCAAGTTAAGCCAATGCCATTACCTTTCAGGCTATTTTCATGCTTTTCTCCTATTGGCAAATTAAAGCAGAACAAGGGCAGAGGTTTATTTGTTCATTTCTTCTCTCAGGCATTCATTTAGCAGATGCTAAGTCCCTATAATACATGGGACCCTAGGAAGGAAGTAGGAACTGAATTAAGCTTGACCCAGAGGCTGCCAAAGATTCTCTGAACTTCTATGTTCACTCCTTTGGTAAGTTACAGTTATGTGCTGTACTAGATTTGTAACAACACAAAGTCATTCATAAGGAGACATCTTCCAGTTCTTAAAAGCTTGGATGGCCACAGGTCTTAAACTAAGAATGCCAGCCTCTCTTGAGTCCCTATTCTTTTTTCAATGCCCAATTTCATGCCAACTCCCATGGGAAGCCTCTCCTGATATCCCTAGGTAGATTGATTTCTTTGTCTTCTGGTCATCCATGGCATTTAGTTGGTTCCACTCATTTGGTTGATTTATACTCATACTTGCACTTTTTTTATTCTGTATGTGTCTTATGCTCCTTTAGACTGGTGTCTTATTCTCATTTTATCCTTCAAGTGTAGGTACTATGGAGGCACAGGAAGGGTATACTTTGTTGGAGTGGTCAATATCCTGGTTGTGAGATTGTATTGTATTTCTGTAAGTCTTACCATTGAGGGAAACTGAGTAAACTGTACATAAGATCTCTCTGTATTATATCTCATAACTGTGTATATATTACATTTATCTCCAAATAAAAATTTTAATTAAAAAAAAACAGAACATGAAGAATCATAACACCTTGAAGCTGGATGAAACTCAAGAGGTCCCTTAGTCCTATCTTTACCCAGTGTGTGAATTTCTGCCACAGCATCACACACAGAGATTTACCCAGGCTTTTTCAAATTCCAGCACTGGATAATTCACTGCCTTGTAAGAAAGCACATTTTATTTTCAGACAATTCTGATTCTATCCTGAAATAGAATTGTCAGGCTATAACTTCCACCTGAATTTCACACAGAACAACTTGCTCCCTTATCCCTGTGACAACCCTTTAGGTACATGAAGATGGTTGTTATGTCTATTTGAGTTTTCTCCAGGCTGCAGGGTTTAAGTTCTCTTATATTCATAATTTTGAGTTTTCATACCATTCTGGAGTCTTTTCTCTCAATATACCTCATATGCCATTCTGATCTGAAACAGGATTAACAACCTCCTTTGTTCTGGACAGTGCACTGGCTCCAATGTAATTAAAGACCATATTAGTACTTTTATGCTAATTCTATACCTTTGGCTCATATTAAACGTAGAGTCCACAAAAAACCTTCAACATTTTTGTTACACGAGCTGCAGTCAAGCTTACTATACTCTATGTTAGCAACTATTGTTTTGTTTTGTTTTTCACTCAAAGGTAGGGCTTTACAGTTCCCTCTATCCAGCTGCAATTCTAATCATTTATCAGTTGGAAACTTGAAGGAGATAGGAATTTATAGTGAGATGTAGAAGACTGTGAGTGAGTGTGCTATCATGCATACTGCTATATGTTGGCCAGCATCCTGTAGCAGTGTGCCCAGAGATATATGAATATTTCTGGCATTGGCAACCCTAGGATACTGCTCATTGTTGTTGAATAGCAAGATAGGTTTATTTTTATAACAAGCATTTACTGCAGAACAGCCTAGCAGAATCTCCTGGGTTTCAAAACTCTTCCAGCTCTATTACATATGCAGAATAATGGCAGCCTGGCTGCCACACTCGTTCCCCATTCCCATAGAGACATAACTGGGAACCAGAGCATCAGGTTAAGGCTCAGTGCCAAACATCTCTGTCTAGGGTGCAGGGAGACAGGGAGGATGCCTCCATGGGACATTAGAGGGCAGGGTCTCTCAGCTCCGATTAAATGAGAAGAGGAGGCAAGGCTTTTAGGCTACTCAGAACAGAGTGGCACAGAGCACTTGCTTATGTAAAATCAGTGAGGTCCAACTCTTCTTAGGGAAGGATAAAATCAGTCTAGCGCCCACTGGCCCAAAGCTACATCTTATCCTGTGTTCTCCTCCTTTGCAGGTCTTGGCATCAGAACATTGTTGCATTGGCCCATGAGACACCAGGGGAAGCACATATCCCTATCTCTCCTGTTCTAACACTGTCATTGGCTCCTGTTATCATGAATTCTATTCCTGCTGCTCTCTTCACAACACTGATGTGTCTTTTTAGTGTGCCCTTTCTCCACATCTATTGTCAAGTCCCGCCCATTCCTTCGGGACTAGGCTCAAATGCACTCTTACATGAAGCCTTCCTTAGTTCTTCTGATGATTGTAATCTCACTGTTCTCTGTGCTTCTCTCTTTTCACTGTCCTGGGAGAGTCACGGTCCTGGCAGGATTCACAGAGTAGCTGCTGTGCTTAGTATCTGGACTTGCCTGACATGAACCCTATTTTGTCATGCTTCTATCTAGTCTTTGCCTGCGACAGAGTCTGCTTGGTGTTCCTCAACACCTATTTTTCCTTTCTCCAAGGCAGTAGAAATTTTAGCAGAACACATGGTCACCCAAAATAATCATGACAATACTCCTCTGTAGCTACTCATTGCTGTCTGACCAAGTTCTGGCCAATGGGATGTGAGTGGAAATGGTGAGAGCAAACTCTTCTTTAGAGAGAAGGAGGCTTCCCTCCCATAGCCCCTGTCTCACTTTCCATTGGTTGGGATGTGGATGTGGTGGTAAGCCATGCTGAACCATACAAATGAGGACAACAACCTAGAGATCATAGAGCAAGAAGAGAAAAAAAAAGCTGATGCTTCTGATGATTCACTGAACAGAACCATTTTACCAGTTCAGAGTTTACTTGAGAAAAACTCCTCTATCTTTTTAAAACCACAGTTATTCTGGGTCTCTGCCCCATGCAACTAAGCCTGCATCCTCCCTAACATGGTGTCTCACCACACTTAACTCTTGGTCTCTGTTCTGTTTCTGCCCACTCCCTGCTTTCTAACTTTCAGCCCACTGCTCATCTCCCAGCTTCTTGGCTTGCCTCTTCCAACATGGCCTAACCTGTTCTCTCAATGTAGCCTTGAATCCTTTCCCTGGCACTGCCCTGATTGGCAAGGATGGGTGAAAGAGTGGTGGGAGCCAAGCTGACATTTCTAGATTCTGTTTGCTCTCTGGTTCCAACCTCCACTGCTTGGATGTCAGACACCAAGTACTTAGTTTCTCCTGAGCCCTTCTCTTGAGGGTCAAGAGATGAGTCCTCATCAAGAGATGAGGGTCTTTGAGTTGAGTCCTTGCCATATTTTCCTGTGACCAGACTGAGCTCCTTGAGGATAGGTATTCTCTTGAAAGATATTCCAGTAACTTATGCATAGCAGGGCCTCAATCTATATGTGTAGATTCAAATATTAGGATTCTTAGAGCCTGGACATGTGCAGAATATGGTGGGGAAAGTACTAGCTTTTTCCAGTTAGTGAAGCCTTCCTAGTTGGAAAAGGCAATTGGATGAATAAACCAATACACTAGATGCTTCTCATTTGGGGTTCTTCCAAGAGGTTTTCCTCTTCACCAAAAAGTGAGAGGGTTATGGCATTCAGCCCTACTCAATACCCTAGCAGTTCAACCTCCTGAGACAAACTATGCCCACCCACTGCTGACTTGAAGTGTTAAGCAACAAACCCAGAGTAAGCTAAATCCTTGTCACTGAACTGAGAAGAAAGAGTTGGTCTGCACTGTAATTTTTGTAACACCTAAAAATAACTTCTCCCCCTGTACCTGAGTGGAGAAAATGCAGTAGAACACCTGAATTAAGCAGCTGAGAAGAAGACAGGTATACCCTCTGTACCAGATTTACCAGGGCCAAAGGAACTGAAAGACTTGGACCTATATACTGGAGGACATGATAGATCAAATCTGAGATTTGAGGGCAAGGAGGCCCATTATGGTGGGACTTTATTATTCTTTCTTATAGTGACTAGTGTGGAGGAGATTCAGTGGGAAATTGGAAGCTATTGGATGCAGAAGATGGAGTTTTGGCTTAGAAATGAGAAAATCAAGTACCAAGTACCAGCACTGCCACTTCCTGCTTCTCTAGGAGGGTGATTCTAAACAAGTCCCCAGAACTATCTGGACTCATTTTTCTCATCCTCTAAATGGAAAAGTGGATGAGATACTCTCCACGTCCTTTCCAGCCACAGCACTCTGGGAGTCTGGTTGTTTCTCATGGTTTGCTGCTTCATTGTTTCCTTCAGCCTCTCTCTGCCTGCTATCTGCTTCCAGCCTGTGCCTGGCCACCCACAGGTGCTGCTGCCTTTCCTCACTCGTCCCTGACATCTGCTCCTCCTGACATTGGATCAGAGTGTTAGATGCAATCTGAGTTTCCCCTAAACACAGACTCCTGTGAACACCAAACTGAGAGGGATGAGGACTGGAAGGCAGTGCAAGAGCCAGGCCCTGTGGAGCTCCATTAGTGATTTCTGTTCTGTGTGCAGCCAGGGGCACAAAGGGAGTAGTAGCATGTGGCAACTCGGACCCCTCCATATATGTGCAGAGCCCTTCTTTAGGGCTCTGACTAATTTTTGTTTTATTTTATTTTTCTGGCCTCTTCCAAAGTCTTACCATGTATCCTCACCACCTCATTTACTCATCAATGTGTACCCTCTTTTATTTCCTCTTTTTCCTAACCAAATGAATACTCATAAGCTGCAACTAGCTACCAAGGGAAAGAGTACCAAAAGAGTCAATATTTGGGCCCTGCTTGCCATCTCCCAGCATACTTCCTCAAAAACTATGCTCTATTGCAACAACTCAACCTTATTTAATTAAATTTCTATAAACCCATGTGGCAGATGGCAAGGATAGCCACAATAGTTTGCAGTTCCTCTCATTAAAAGAGTAGTCTGTTTTCCCCAGTCCATACCATGATTTTATATATATATATATATATATATATATATAAAATATATAATGAAATTTACCATTTTAACCATTTAAAAATGTACAGTCCTGTGGCAGTAACTACATTCACACTGTTGTATAATCATTACCACCCTCCATCAACAGAACTTTTCCATCTTCCCAAACTAAAACTCTGTACCCACTGAAACACTGACTCCCCATCCCCGACCCTTTTTAAGGATGAATAATATTCCATTGTATGCATACACCACATTTTATTTATCCATTCATATTTCTGCTTACCCATTAAACACTTGGGCTGCTTTCATGTTTTGCTTTTGTGAATAATACTGCTATGAACATATAAATACAAATATCTATTTGAGTCTTTGCTTTCAATTTTTCGGGGTATCTATCCATAACTGGAATTGCTGGATCATATGGTAATTTTATGTTCAATTTTTTGAGGAATCACCATATCATTTTCCACGGTGGCTGCACCATTCCCACCAGGAAAGCACAGAGATTCCAATTTCTCCACATCCTTATCAACACTTCTTTTTCTCTGTTTTTGGATAATAATCATTCGAATGGTCATGAAGTGGTATCTCATTATGGTTTTGATTTGCCTCTCCCTAATAATTAGTGATACTGCACATCTTTCAGTGTGTTTATTGGCCACTTATATATTTTCTTTGAAGAAATGTCTAGTCAAGTTACCACATTCTTTGAATCTGGGCTGGCCATAGCAGAGACCAACTGTCCTAGTTTGTTCAGAACTTCTCAGGTTCCTATTAAAGTACCAATGGAATATTTCACAGACATAGAACAAACACTTCAAAAATTTATATGGAACCATAAACAATCCTGAATAGCTGCAGCAATTTTGAGAAAGAAGAGCAAAGTAGGAGAGATCACAATACCTGACATCAAACTGTATGAAAAGGTCACTGTAATCAAAATAGCTTGGTAGTGGCATAAAAACAGGCACATAGACCAATGGAACAGAACAGAGAGCCCAGAAATAAACCCAAGTCTCTATGGTCAATTAATATTCAATGAAGGGGGCAGCAACATAGAATGGAGTAAAAATAGCCTCTTCAACAAATGGTATTGGGAGATCTGGACAGCTACATGCAAAAAAATGAAACTCAACCACTAATGTACACCATACACAAAAATAAATTCAGGGTGGATAAAAGATTTAAATGTAAGTCATGACACTATTAAAGTCCTAGAGGAGAACACAGGCAGGAAAATCTCAGATATTCCATGCAGCAACATTTTCACTGATATGTCTCCTAGAGTAAAGGACATAAAGGAAAGAATAAACAAATGGGATCTCATCAAAATAAAAAGCTTCTGCACAGCTAAAGAAAACAGCATTAAAATAAAAAGAGAACCAAACATATGGAAAAACATTTTTGCCAAAGATACCTCAGACAAGGGTTTCATCTCCAAAATATATAAAGAGCCCACGTGACTCCACTTTAAGAAGATAAGCTACCCAATTAAAAAATGGGTAAAGGACTTGAACAGATACTTCTCCAAGGAGGACAAACAGAGGGTCCAGAAACCCAATGAAAAGATTCTCAGTATCGCTAGCTATCAGAGAGATGCAATTAAAACCACAATGAGATACTACCTCACACCATTGAGAATGGACATCATAAACAAAGCAACAAACAACAAGTGTTGGAGAGGTTGTGGAGAAAAGGGGACCCTAGTGCACTGTTGGTGGGATTGCAGACTGGTGCAACCACCATGGAAAACAGTACGGAATTTCCTCAAAAGACTAAAAGTGGAACTGCCTTTTGACCTGGCAATTCCACTGCTAGGATTATACCCTAAGAACCCTGAAACACCAATCTAAAAGGACCTATGCACCCCAATGTTCATAGCAGCACAGTTTACAATAGCCTAGTGTTGGAAGCAGCCTAGGTGCCCATCAGTAAATGAATGGGTCAAAAAACTATGGTACATTTACACAATGGAATTCTATGCAGCAGAAAGAAAGAAGGAGCTCCTACCCTTTGGGACAGCATGGATGGAACTGGAAAGCATTATGCTAAGTGAAATAAGCCAGTTAGTGAAGTACAAATACCATATGATCTCACCTTTAACAGGAACCTAATCAACAAAACAAACAAACAAACATAATATAACCAAAGACACTGAAATAGAGAACAGGGTGACAGTGACCAGAGGGGAGAGGGGAGGAAATTTCAGGAGAAAAGGGGAAGAGTTTGCAGGAACAAGTATAAAGGACACATGGAGAAAAACAAGGGGGTGTGGAAATGGGAGGGAGGTGGGGAGGACTGGGGGAGTGGGCTGGGATGGGAGTAAAAGGCAGAAAACTGTACTTGAACAACAATTAAAATAAAAAATATATATTGAAAATTAAAAAAAAAAAAAGAACTTTTCAGGTTCCTGTCCTTGGAAACCCTTTAGTCCAGGGCATACAGTTGGTCACTCCAGGTGGCCTCATGTCTTGCTTTGATCAACTGAATGCTTTGGAAGTGACAATGTATAGGTTTCAACCTAGGCCTTAAGGGGCTTTGCAGCATCCTCTCTTGCTGCTCTTGAAAATCTGCTGCCACATAAACAAACCTGCATTAGCCAGCTGGTTGATGAGAGGCATGTGGCCCAGCCACCTCATAACTCTTGCTAACAGCCTGCTAGCCAGCAGACATGTTGAGTGAGGCCACCCTCAATCATCAACTGCCAGCCGATTTGCCAACTGACCATGGATGCATGAGCCCAGCAGAGTTCAGCCAAGCTGGCCCAGTCCAGAATTGTCTACCCAACAAGCAGAACTGGGATCTGAATAAACAGTTCTTGTTTTAAACCATATATATTAATTGTTTTTGTGAGATATTTGCTGTAGACAGGACATCCCTATGCTCCAATGCCCTTATTCTTAGTGAGAAGAGTTTTATTTCTTTATTGCAGCCTGGTCACTGAAGCAGCTCAGAGGCCATTCTGACCTCCGACCTCTTGTTTTTGGCTAAGAGAGTCAAAAACAGCAAAAGCTTTTTCCTCTTTGCACCCCTTTGTCATCCCTTCATCATCACTTTTCACTGCACAAAGAGAGATGGGCCCATTAACTGAAGTAGCCATAAGGATCCTCTGTATACCATAGACAGCCATGTTTTATTACCGTTTCTATTTTTTCTTTCCAATCTTTTCTTCTCAATCACAGCATACCCAGAAGAATTCTGACTTGCTTCCAGCACTCTTTCTCCAGTTGACTGAAGCTTTGATGACTCACTCCTGTTCAGCTCATTTGGTTCTCTGGGCAGCGGCAGTGAGAGGAAAGGTTTTCATGCCAGACTCTGATCATTGCCACCCATATATCTAAAGGAGCCCTGCTTCTTGCTGGAACTTCCTGGCTCTTAACTCTTTCAAGAAATAATGAACTGTTATTGTTTAATAATGAAGGCCCAAAACAAGCAGAATGTTTTTGCCTTGTAATCCTCGATGAGCTTGTGCTCCTGCAGTGACAGTGATCTACTTTGGTCTCCAGGGTTTCTAGGCAATTGGCTTTGATGGCAGAGCTGATTCTCAGCCTCCGTGTCCATAAAGACAGAACCATAGAAATGTCAGAACTTCAAAAACTTTAGAAATCACCTGGTCCAACATTGCCATTTTACAGATGAGGAAGCTGAGGCCCACACTTGCCCAAGGCTGCCCAGCATGGTGGTGGCAAAGCCAGGGCTAGAGCTGTGACCCCTTGATTCTAGTTTGGTAACAGCTCAACTAAGCATCGCTGCTGACAGATGTTCTCTAGGTGTTTTCCAATAGGCAATTGGCTTTGGTTTAGTTTTGAAAAATGAATTAGGAGGAGTGAAAAGAAGCCAAAGATTTTCTGTGGACCACACTGTTAGGTGGCAGAAACAGAGGTTGGAGTGTTGTGCTGCCAAGGGGAGCAATCTTAGAGAGGCTGCTCCTGTCCTCTCCTTGAGCTGACAACTCCCGCAAGGCAGAAATAAAACAAAGGAAAAGGAGCCAGTCCCCTTACCCCGTCAGCATAGGAACACCTGCCAGAGGTGAATGCCTTGTCCTTCCACATTTCTATTTAATTTAGGAAGTGCTTTTCCTATGAATTTATTTTTCCAGAGGAAAAACCCATTGTATATTAAATGTCTGTGTTTCTGTTAATTCCCTTCTGATGCTTGTCAAGTTTTCACTTTGTTCAGTCAGTGTCAGTATAGCCTTCTTAGTGTTTTTTTTTCGATACTATTTCATATTCAGATATTTTGTATTAACAGAGTCCTCATGTTTATTTTAATTGTAATACTGTGTCCATTATGTGAGTACATCATAATTTGCTTTCTAATTTTCCTCAGGTTGAATATTTGTATTTGTAGTTCATTAGTATTAATAATATCAATGTAGTTATTTTTGTTCTTTAATATTAATAACATCAACATATTTTATTTGTTTGAAGTGTGCTTTCCTAGGTGAAATGAATGGGTCACAGCTATGACTCAGCTCTTGCTATTGCCAGAATACTTTCTAGAAAGATGCAACCAATTTGTAGGGCCTCCAACTCCATTTAAATGTACCATTTCCCTCAGTACAGAACTGTGCTGTCATTCAGTGTTATCTTTTATATTCATTTTTGTCATGTCAAATTGGAGAATACAGAATATGAATTAAGGGAGAGGATCTGCAATGAAGGCAAGAAGCAGAATTGTGCAGAAGCTAAGATAAATGCTCCAGGTGGCATAAAAAGAATTAGATTCATTTTTTTATGGCCACTTGTTCCTAGGTAGGTGGTAGCTGACCTGGGTTGAACATTCCAAGTCAGAGTGGACACCAATTTACCAAATGTATAGTGGGACCCAAAACCTATTTCTAGCTTTGCATTTCTTTCCTCTTTTTTAGTGAGACTATGCATCTTACTGTGGATGGTTACTATCTGCAATATTTCTGTGTCTTGTTTTTGATTTCTTATCCTGAGGGCTCTTTTGCCTGCTTTTGCAAGCAAAAGTCAGAGTCCTTGAATCATAAAAGAATGTAAGTACCTTTCCTTCTAGCTTCTCCTTACCCATGGCCCCCATGGTTCACAAGAAGGCATAGCAGAGTGGTTTCCAAGTGTTATTCTCAGAAGAACAGCTCTTCCTGTTTGGTGTGGCCAGGTTGACAATAGCTGAACTGAGTTTCTCGGAAGCTCCAGGGAGAAATTAGTAGCTCAGGGAGCAGAAATGGTGGACCAGAGAGAGAATTCGGCCCACTTGGCCAATGGGAATTAGGGCGCATTTCTGTCTTTGCCCATTTTCTCACATACATGCAACTTTTTTCAGAGTGGTTTAATACAGCTGAACTTTCAGAGGTTCTCTCAGGGACTAGTAGGCCAAGTTTAGAGCCCATATCAAGAAGTCTGTTGACGACATGGTCTGCGCTGAAACCTGCATCATGTGCAAAGTTGTATTTACTTTCCCTGGGAAAAACCAAATATAGGAAAGCTAACTCATGGGATGCAACTGCTATTTTTTGTAAGAAGCATCTCTTCCTAAGTATTTGGTGAACTCTAAGCCCTTTAGGATTGGACTACAGATTCTCCAGTCTTAATTAGACATGTGGACATCAGAGGCTTTAAGAGGTAGAACATTCTGGGGCCCTAGACAGCCCTATTAACAAGGTCATTGTCATCCTGCTTGATCTGGACTTGACTGGCATGAGAGCAGACTGTGTGAACAACTCTCTCAGTCAGCCCAGCATCCTGTCCCACAGCCTGGACTGCAATCTTCTTTATTTCCAGAAAGTCTGGAATTGATAAGGGAATAGACCAGATGGAGTTGATTCCCGTGGCCTTACAGTCCTTGCTGATGAGAAAATGGAAATTCACAGTACCACTCATGCCCATGTAGACCCTCAATACCATCAAAGAGTGGATTCTACGTTTGGAAATCCTTGGCTCTCTCAGGGAACTCAGTTTTCAAGGTTTCAGCAATGAGTCACCTAATTCCCTCTCACCAACTTCTATCTTTAACCATAACCCTGACATGTCTGAATCTGTAAGCACCTCCAGAACTGGAGCACCCATCATCTTCACATCAGATGACTAACCATGGCCTGTTCACAGTCTCCTAATTATCACAGAACAAAAATGCTACCTGCCTGCAAGCTGAGGTCCATGAATAGTAGGTTTAAAGAGCAGAAGAGACAAGAAGCAACAGGGAGACAAGGTGGTAAAGAGCTAACCTTTGACAGGACTTTGCAGTCCTTAGGAGCACAAGCCAAGCAACCAAGGATCCAGGTAGGGTTTTCTCCTTGGCAGGGCTGTACTGTTAATATCATTCATTACTGCCTCTGATTAGGCTCCCAGGCTCATTAAGATCTGTGTGCTTTTGATTATTTCTCTTGGATCAGATTGGATTCCACTTTGCAGAGAACTGTCAGGGCTTTCCAGTGCCCAATGCAGGCCAGATATCATCTCTTGGCTTGATTGCTTCCTAAAGCTTCTCCCTTGTGCTCCTGTGTGTGCGCAGCTGATGACGCAAGTCATCATTCAGGCATACCGGCCAGCAGAGTCACTGCTGCCAGCTGAACCAAGGGCTTCTGATAAAGCTAACACAGAAAGTCCAAAACACTTAAACTAAACTTACTCTAAAAATTGTGGAGGTACAAGACAGGGAAACACACTTGAACTGGACACACAGAACTACAGCCAAGTCAACTTGTAAGCACCTCCTTTTTGTAAGCCAACTTACAAAAAGTAAAGAGGGCCTCTTGCCCTTCCTGATACTAAGACATTATACAACCATAATGATAAAAACAGTAATTAAAAAAAAACATACAAATAGACCAACAGAACAGAATAGAGAGCTCAGATTCTTGAATATGTTAGAACTTAATATACATTAGCTTGTTGGGAGAAGAACAGATTGTTTAGTAAATTGGGAAACTGGTTTACTATGTGGAGAAAAAAAAACCTGGATTCCTATTTAATACCACATACAAAAGAGGGCTCTGTGGGGAGAAGCAGATTCTAAGATGGAGAATGGTGAGCCGGAGGATTATTCTAGAGTGGTTTTAGCAGCAATGCTGTGAGGAACTGAGGGAAGCAGGATTGGGTAGAGCAAGAATCTGAACTGTGACGCAGTTGCAGCATAGGCTGATCTCATGTGCGTCTCTTCAGAGATATCCTGAATTTATGAAGGAGACTGGGCTCTATTCCCCTGGACAGACTAGTCATTGGTTGGCTGCTGCCCCCAAGGAGGGCTGATAACCTTGGGTGAAGCAGCTTCCTTTGGCTAAGGGCAATAGCTGGGGAGGGTCGCACCTGTGAGCCATCAGCAGCCAGCACTTCTGGCAGCTGTTATAATGAGGGCCTTGGTCTTGGAGCAGGGATCTGAGCCTACCCTGGCAGATATGAAGGAAGACTTGAAAGCATTAGTAATACCAAAAAATGCAAATTAAAACAGCAAAGAGATATATTACTGTATACTTGTATATTAGCAAAATACAGAAAGAAGGTAATGCCAACTATTGGCAGGGATGTGGGCATGACTACTTTCACACATTGCTGGTGAGAAGATGGGACATTCTAGCATTATGAGTCAAATTTAGTGTAGCACTCTAGCTACACTTAATTCCTCTGCCAGAGATACAGCTCCAGAAATTCTTACACATCTCCATGAGGAGACATGTAGGCAAATGTTTCCTGCACGGTTATTTGTGGTGGGAGTTGGGGGTCCCTGAGTTTTCATCACTGAGACCTAGAAATAAAAAATAATGAGTGCACATCAGGGTGTACTATGCAGAAGGATTAAAGCAAATGATCACATGTATGCATAGCAACATGGGTGGATCTTGAGAACCATGAAAAGAACAAGGGAAATAAACTGTGATAAAAGGTAAGAAACCTAATGGGATAGACCATTTATATAAATTAAAAATACTACAAACAAATAATGTTTGTATGAAAACATGCAAACAGAAGCATACACACTAAACATAAAAATCATTGTGGGTGAGAGAGGAGAGTAGAATAGTGGACTGGGGGGATAGGAATAAGGAAGTAAATAAATCCAAGACAGGAGTCTCACAGGGTCCAATAATGCTAATATCTGTGAACCAAGGAGTCAGATTAGCTCAAGTCCCTACACATAATTTCTACAACAAGCAGCAGTCAGTGACAACTACCACTTGAGCCCTGGGAAAGCGAGCCCACATCCTTCACCTTCTTTAACTCTTGAGATCTTTCCTAAATGGTCACAGGCTTCATCACTGGGAAACCACAGGGCCCTACTGCACACACTCCTCGCTCTTACCTGTGAATGAAATGACATCCACCCCTGATCTTCAGGGAGATGAACAGGTTGGCTCCTGGATAAAGATTCACGCCTCTCTCAGGCAGAATGACTTTGCTCACAGGATGCCTTTTCATTTTTTATCCCATGAGCATTCCCACCTTTGATTCTAATCAAAGTCATCACCTTAACTGAAATACAATAGGCATAACCACCAATGCCGCCCTTTGATCAGGACCCGTATGAAAGACAGAGGAAACAGACAGCTGGAAGCAATGTCTTAGACCTTGCCCACCTGGGAGAGGGCCCAAAATAGCCAGATGCCATCCCACTGGGAAATGGGTATGCTTTGGCCCACTGTATGGCAAGCTCTTTCTGTTAATGGGGAATGGGTGAGGTGTGAGGTCCTCTTGTGAAATCCAACCTGCATGACCCATTAGTCCCAAAAATAGTGGAGATCCTGAGAGAGCCAGAAGGACAATGAGGCTTATCAGCTGGTCTTGGGTCCCATTCCCCATGGTGGTTATTTCAAATTTTGACTGCTGTCTCTAAAATCCCTAACTCTATCCCATAAGAAACTGAGAACCAAGATCAGGTTACCAGTCCAAAGTAAGGAACACGGAGATTAAGATCCATGAAGGCAGAGAAGAGCAGAGCTGGGAATACTGAGAGAAGCCCTGACTCTTAGGCTTATAAGGAGGAACAAGAAGGTCAAAGTATCCTAAATACTGCTCTTGAACTTCTTGGCTGGTACCAGGTCCTGACTCCCAGGTTAACCCTTACTTGCCCAGACTGTACCTTCCTCAGTCATCACTATACAAAAGGTTGCTCTAGATAGCAGCATTGTGTTCCACAAACATGTGTTTGTGATAAATAGGATCCCTAGGAAAAAATGAGAATCCCAAGGTACATGGTGAGGGAGTTTGTATGGGTATCATTTTTATCATGTTTCCTTCTGGGTCCAGAAACTTCTGTGCCTGCTTTAAGGCTTTTAATTCTGGAAAACTTAGGGTAAGATAGGTCTTGCCATTTAAAGGCTTTCTAAGCATAGACATTAACTCACCAATGTATAAAATGCCTATGCAAAGTAGGCCTTCCGCAAGTGTGAATGCCCTCCACAACACCCTTTTCTTTCTCCTTGTCCATGTGTTGAGGAGTCATAATGCAACCAGGAGATCTTTTTACAGAATGATCTCAAGCAAAAGGTTCTCCCTCTTCCCATCCCACTGCTTCCCTGACTCTAGTTTCTCATGTTTAGAAGTAGAGCTAATAGGACTTCTGGCTAAGATGGAGGTGTAGGTGGACATGCTGTGCCTCCTCTCACAACCAAGGTTAAGGACAACAAAAATATAGAACCAAAAAACTCCCAATCAGGACAGAGAGAAAATTGAATTGTACGGAAGTCCAACAACAATTTACCCAGACCAGTAGGAGGGGTGGAGTTGGTGGCTTCCGGAGTTGGGTTGAGGCAGGATAAGATGGTTGCTGGTGGTCTTGGGCACGCAGTCACCCCAGGCGCACAGGCAGAGGCTGCTGAAGGTGAGGAGGCCAAGCGGGGTGCACAAGGTGGCTGACCGCAGACACACATTTGTGCACAGATAAACCAGGCAAAAACGGGCAGCA
Organism: Anoura caudifer; assembly: GCA_004027475.1. Taxonomy (NCBI): domain Eukaryota; kingdom Metazoa; phylum Chordata; class Mammalia; order Chiroptera; family Phyllostomidae; genus Anoura; species Anoura caudifer. The sequence continues at coordinate 121,982 of PVKU01004396.1, forward strand.
AGACAGACTGTGTGATGCAGGGCCCCAGCACCAGGAAGTGAACCCTAAAAGCACCCATTGAAAACACTTGTAGGGGCTGAGGTGCTGGGAGGGAGTCCCAGCCTCACAGGAGAGTTCATTGGGGAGACCCACAGGGTCCTGGAGCATGCGCAGGCCCACCCCAGGAAATCAGTACCAGAAGGGCCCAATTTGCTAGGGTAAAGTGGCTGAAGGGACTAAGATCTGTGAGAGAGCACGGAGCAAGCGCCATTGTTCCCTCTCGGACCCCGCCCCTGCATCCAGCATCACAACCCAGTGACTGGGCTGCCCCGCCCTGGTGAATGCCTAAGGCTCCGCCCCTCACTACGTAACAGCCTGATCAGACCAAAAAAAAGAAAAAACAAAAACCAAAAAAAAACCCAAACAAACACAAAACCAAGGATGGCTCAAACCGGAGAACAGATAGGGGCCCCAGAGCTAATTCATCTGAGCGACCAGGAGGTGGTCAACCTATCAGATGCAGAGCTCAAAGCACTGGTAGCCAACCTATCAGAAACACAGTTCAAAGCACCGGTGATTAGGAAACTCACAGAATTGGTTGATTTTGGTAACAAATTAGATGAACAAATGAAGGCTACAATAAGTGAAATGAAGGAAAACGTGCAGGGAACCAATAGTGATAGGAAGAAAACTTGGCCTCAAATCAATGGAGTGGACCAGAAGGAAGAAAGAAACAACTAAACAGAAAGGAAGGAAGAAACAAGAATTCAAAAAAATGAGGAGAGGCTTAGGAACCTCCAGGACATCTTTAAATATCCCAACATCTGAATTATAGGGGTACCAGAAGGGGAAGAGGAAGAATAACAAGTGGAAAACTTATTTGTACAAATAAAAAAGGAGAACTTCCTCAATCTGGCAAAGGAAATAGACTTTCAGGAAGTCCAGGAAGCTCAGAGAGTCCCAAAGAAGTTGGACCCAAGGAGGAACACACCAAGGCACATCAGAATTACATTAGCCAAGATTAAAATGAAGGAGAGAATTCTAGAAGCAGCAAGAGATAAAGGTAAAGTCACCTACAAAGGAGTTCCCATCAAACTGTCAGTGGATTTCGCAAAAGGGACCTTATAGGCGAGAAGGGGCTGGGAAGAAGTATTCCAAGTCATGAAAGTCAAGGACCTACATCCAAGATTGCTCTATCCAGCAAAGCTGTCATTTAGAATGGAAGGGAAGTTAAAGTCCTTCTAGATAAGGTCAAGTTAAAGGAGTTCATCATCACCAAGCTCTTATTCTATGAAATGTTAAAGGGACTTACCTAAGAAAAAGAAGATAAAAAATAGGACAGTAAAAAGATAGCAAACTCACAGACATTAACAACTACACCTAAAACAAAAGCAAACTAAGAAAACAATAGACCAGGAGCAGGAACACAGAAATGGGGATCACATGGAGGGTTTGCAACAGGGGAGTGGGAGGAGGAGAGAGGGAGAAAAGGTACAGAGAATAAGTAGCATAGATGGTGGGTAGAAAATAGACAGGGGGAAGGTAAGGACAGTGTGGGAAAAGTAGGAGCTAAAGAATTTATGAAATATGGAAATGAACTAAAGGGAAGGAATGTGGGTGGGAGGGGGTGTGCAGGGTGGAGGGGAATGATGGGGAAGAAATGGGACAACTGTAATAGCATAATCAATAAAATATAATTAAATATATATATATATATATGAAGACATAGAGCTAATAAAAACTGTCTTGGCAGTGGCCAGGTTGGTCCCTGCCTTCTTTTCTCTAGCTTCTAGAAAATAAAAATATTGGATTTGAATTTTAAAATAGAAAACTATAAGAAGAAATTTAAAAAATTAGCCTAATTTCACAACCCAGGTAAATTTTGTTGTCATTAAAAAATGTTAGAAAATAGAGGCAACATAGAAACAAAGAAAATTAAAATTGAAAGTCATCTTCTCTCATTTCCACAGTCCATAGTAAATAACTACCTTTCTAAAGTAAATAACTACTATTAACAGTTTCTTACAGTTCTATCCAGGAAAATTATGCATATATTCTTTCTAAAAAGTATGTAGAAGTGATCATACCTTATATGGTATTATCTAATTTGCTCTCTTTTAATATATCATATATCATATATATGCATATATATCAATCTACTTTATTCTTTGTAATAGCTAAATAATATTTCATCAAATGAACGTATAACTCAGTCCAGGAGGATTGTAATTTTCTCTCCTTTTTTGAACAGCAGCTCAGCCTCTTGTTTCTTCATTTTCTTCCAAGGTTAAAGTTGGCCAGGAGCTATGATTTAGCTGCCAACTGAGACTGAAAATGTTCACGGTGAAGTAGCTGTGAAACTCCACGGGTGATGTGACATGTTTGCTAGTTTCCCTTTTTGAAGAAATGTCTATGAGTCAGTGACCAATTTGCTTCATATGTTGATGGCTGAATATTTTGGGCAAACTTCAATGTTTTCAAATTATGAAATTTCAGATTTGCAAAGAACCCAGAGGTCATTTGGCTTACCTCCTTAAACCCATTATAGGAATCCCTTCTACAAATTTCTGTATTATTATTTATTTACCAACATTGTATCATGCCATAGAACAGCTTTTACTAACGAAAATGTTTTCTAGTTTTCCCAAACCAGCTCCCGGGCAATGTACCTACATTGGTCTTCATCCTGCCTTTTGAACAAATATGTTTTCTCTTCCCCTAGCTGTCCTCCAGAGCCTGACAACAATGCTCAGATCCCCTGAGTCTACCTTCATTCATTTAACAAACATTCCTCCAAGCACTGTGTTAGGCACACTGTAAATTCCATGAAGGCAGAGGGTTTAGCCTGTATTATTTTGTGCCATCTCCAGGGCATCTAAAAAGATCTTGCATACAGTAGGCATTTAATAAATATTTGCTGAATGAATGACTACAAGATAAATAACAGTTTCTGCCTCAAGGAACTCTTAGTCTAGTGGGAGGGGTGAAGAGAACTATAGACACTTATAATTCAGGGGCAAGGATAGAATGTGGGTAGGAGAACCTCAGAGGAGAAGGTCCAAACAGCATCCCTTGCTCCCTCTTCCCTTAGCCATTGTAATGTTGATCATATCATTATGTCTGATATGTCTGCATGTAGATCTTCCCCCCACTGGACTGTTAACTCTGTGAGGACGGAAACTGTGTGTCACTTAACTTCATATTCTTAATTCTTAGCATAGGATCTGGCATAGAGGAGATATTTTGTATTTGTTAAATGATGTGACTAATTAATGGATGGCTAAATGAATTAGTAAATTAATATTGCCAGAGAAAAAAATTAAGGGAACTACTTTTATTGGCCTAAATTAGTGTTACCTTAAGTTTTACCAATACAACAAATTTGAGAAGTATAAGTAATAGAAATCTTGGGTACAAGTGACCACATTCCCCTAGGGCTCCCTATAGCCTCATGGTTGCCGCAAACATTTCTTGAGTACCTACTCTGTGCTAGGCACACTGACAGACTCTAGAATAAGGCAAACCAAGATATAGTTCCTGTATTTAAGGAGATCCCAAACTAGCTAGTGCTGACTGCTCCAACAATGTGCAGAGGTTGCTGTGAGAGGCTAGGGGTCAGGAAGGATTTCTGAAAAAGGAGATGCCTAAACTGAGGGCTAAACTGTCCAGGCAAAGAGATGCAGAAAGGCCATTCTAGGCGGAGGGACAATGGGCAGCGGCCCAGAGGTGTGAGAACACAGCAGTTGAGAGTGTTGTGTCTGTGGAGTGGGATGGAGAGATAGAGATGTAGTCAGGGTGGATCAAGGAGGGCCTCTCATGGCCCTGCTAGGGAGTTTTGATTTTACCTCAAGAACATGAGGGAGCCACCAAAAGAATTTTAAAATCTCATAATGATCAGGTTTGCATTGTAGAAGATTATCCTTATAATAGTGTAGAAAATGGATTGGAGGAACAAGAATGCTGTAAGTCATCAATTAGGAGACTATTTGGAACATACTTGGAAGGAGATGGAGAGAAGAACAGACATAAAAGACAGTCAAGAGTAGCTGCCAGAATCACTGACCAGGTGGTTACTCTGATTCTCAGGCTTCAGACGTGGGTGACTGGGTGGCTAGAGATACTATCATCCAAGGAAGAGAAAGGATAAAGAGCAGGTTTGGGAATAAAGGCAATCAGTTCCTTTGGGACAGGGGAGTTTGATGAGCCTGTGGGACATCCAGGCTGATCCACAGGAAAGTGGACATGTGGGTCAGAAGTTCAAGGTGTAACAGGGGGATATGGCCAGACCACTGGGGAGCAGGAGAGAAACCCCAAGAGCCAGCGCTTCTTCCCCAGAAGGGAGGGGATTGCAGGAAGAACTGATGGCTGTAGATTGAAAAAGCAGCTGCATGTAACATGCTTTGGGCAACTGTAAACAAAGTAATGCTACTGTATGGGCTGAGAAGGTCACAACACACGTGTAGCAAGGTGATGCCCAACCCTGGGCAAAAAGACACTGCACTCCTGCACGTGGCTGGGAAACTTCTGCCCCCTTCTGCAAAATGGTGGCTGGAAGAGGGTCAAAGACACTGAGGAGCTGACAGAAATGATGGACATTGGCACACATTGATGAAAAAGCCAGATGCTCTGTTGCACATAGATTTCTGGGCCAAGTCTTTAAAATACAACGCACAGGAAACACAGAGGTGGCTTTTCCCCCTCCCCTGGCTAGCCTCGTTGGCCACAGCAGGTCTGAGTTCCTGAGATCGGTGGACCCTGGAGGCTGTGTGGTCTGGGAACATTCATGGAGCTCCTCCCACACAGAAAGCAGAGGCTGCACTGGTTGCCCTGCACGGGACTTCAGCAAGCACACACAGGCTTGTGAGAGATCCCTGGAGCTGGACTGTGGCTGGGAACCAGCTGAGCCACTTGAATAATCATGCTGCAGACAACTGCATTTCTTAAAAGATGGCACTTTCAGATGGGAAAAAAGATTCCAGGTGCATTCTGAAACTGGTCTGGGCTGGCAGGATTGTTAGTCTTTGGGTGTTTTAAAGAGATCAGGGGTCTGAGGCAGAATCCTTCCTGTATTCCAAAACCGTATAGCCTTTAAATAAACAGCCTCTTTCCTTTTCCACCAAACTTCTGACTCCATAGTTTTGCCTTTAGGTAGCAAACTGTAGAACCCCACTGCCTGCTCTGGAATAGCACTGGCTGTTCTGTAACAGAGGGAGGGAACTGGGCATGATACACATGCAGGAACCTCCAAGGGACATGGGCAGAAGGTGACACCGTGCTAGTGTCACCAGGGAGAAGGCATAGGGTGGGAAGAAGAAAGAACCATCTGAGAGTCTCAACCATCTTTTGTGAATATTTCTAAAACATTTATAAAAATTGTTTGGGTATCTCAGAAGTATTACCAGTTAAAAGCAGCCTCCTGTCCCAAATCAAATGTGACAATTCATGAGACAAACAATAAGGAAAAAACAGCAGCACTGACAGAGGAACCTGACTTTCAGGTGTCCCTCTGTAGGTTGAAACAAAGGGGCATGAAGTGAGCTTCATGAAAGAAAAGAGGAAGGCATCCAGATAAGGCCTGCTTGAGCTATGTGGCTTTTGCTTATTTGAGACATGCTCAGGGCATGCTGTACCCCACCCCACCCACAGGTCCAACATTAAGCTATAGCAGGGGTGTCAAACTCATTTTCACAGGGGGCCACATCAGCCTCACAGTTGCCTTCAAAGGGCCGAAGGTAATTTTAGGACTGTATAACTATGACTACCCCTTAATAGTCTAAATGAGAGGCTCGGTGCTGCCTCGGGGTAGAAACAAGGTGCTGGGCCGGATAAAACCAGGTGGAAAGCCCGATTCAGCCCGTGGGCATTGTGTTCGCCCCCTGTGAACTATAGGCTCCCCACGTGTTTCCACCCAAGCCTGCAGCCTTGCTTCCTGGCTGCTCAGTCTTCTGCAGACTGATGGGCCCATTAAATCTTTACAGGTTACAGGCATCTGAAGCTCATGATGGCTTGATCAAGCCAAATTCTTATTTAAAGCTGTCTCCTGACTGGGAGGAATAAAAATCAATATTTCAAAATCTGAATTATTCAGCTGCTGCACCCCAGAGGTGATTCGTAACTCGAGGAGCGCCTCAGTAGGAGAACAGCAACTGAGGAGTTGTTGTGAGCACGGCTTAGCCCACAGTTTCCCATGCAGTCGGTCAAAGGGCTGGTAAAAAATAAAATAATAGACTTGTTCTTACATGTATCCTGAGGGGAGCCCAGAGGAGCTGGGCTGCTCCTGCTAAGAAGCTGGGATGGTCATAATAAGCAACTCACTCTAATGGATAAATTGAGGGTCCCTGAGCTCACCAGTGCTGGTGTCTTTGAAAGGTCCTAGGGGTTTTTGTTTGTTTTTTGTTTTTTGTTTTGCATAAGGGAAGACTGGTTAAATTGGGGAGAGGGGATTATTTCAAGTACTCTCTTTCAGAATACAATAAGAGCTTCTCTGAGAAAAGTGTCAGTAGTTTTATATCCCTGACCGGAAGTCACCACATCATGTAGGTGGTTAAACCTATTACTGGGACTGGTCAGTGCATGTGTTACCAAGATCATGAGTCCATGGCTGGACTGACATAGGAGAAGCAGAGGAAGCTGGAGTGTGGATGATTTGGTGAAAACTCACCTCATTAATGGAGAAAACACCAAAACCAATTCTGTAGAGAGGGACGCAGTGTGGGCACAGTGAGGACTTGGAGGGATTAAGACCTGAGTTCTGAGTTCCTGGCTGCACCACTGTGTGACCTTGAACAAGACAATTCTCTCTCTCAGTCCAGTTTCTGTAACACTAAAATGTGGATAATAACCCCCTGCTTACTGAGCTCTTGGGAAGATAAAATGAAGTTAAAATGTTCAGAGGCACTGTGCTGTTCCCTCGGACTGTGTGTTAGTGAGAACATTGCTTTGGATGCTGGAACAGAGGCCAAAATAACAATGACTTAAACAACAAAGACATTTCTTTCTCTCTCATATAAAACTCTAAGCTGGCATGCCAGCTTTGGTCTGAGAAGTCATTAGAAGCTCAGGATCCTTCTCTCTCATTGCCAAGGGTGTCACCTTCCTTAGCTCCAAGAAGGCTCCCTGCCACAGCTGCCTTACAGCTAGTAGAAGGGGCAAAGGGGAAAAGAAAGCCAAGCCTCTTCCCCAAATTCCAGAAGCTTATGCATCATTTCCTCTCATCTTCCATTGGCTAGAATGTGGTCACATAGTCACATGTGGGTGTAGGAGAGGCTGGAAAGTGTAATCTTCTGCACATAGTCAACTGAAAGTTCAGAGACTATGGAAGAACAGGAGATGAACATTGAGACACAATAATTCGCAGTCCCTGCCAATGCCTTTTTCTTGTCTGACTCTTTTGTCCCCAGATCTCGGATTTATGTCACTTTTTGGGGGGTCTGTTCCCCAACACTCCTGTCTACAACCCTCCTTAAACCCGTGTTTTTGGCTTTCTGTCTATTTTCCGAACCAGAATGTCAATTCCATGAATGTAAGGCTCTGTCTTCTTCCCAGTACTCTTCTTGTTCCAGCCTAGAGCTAGACACAGAGTAGTTGCATGATATATCTGTGCTGACCGACTAATGAAGTCACCAAAGGGCCCTGGAAGTTCCACAGGTGCAAATTTATAGCTTTGAGGTCACTAACCAGTACTCTTAAACCCAGGACTTGGTTGGTGATGGAGGGGCTGTGGTAATGCAACAGAACAGAAATTGGGGTTTTGTTGCCTGCTGCCACCCATAGGCAAACTCAGAGGCAGAGGTTTGGTGAATAAGGAAAGAGGTCTTTTATTCAAAAACTGCACAATTTGGAAGAATGGAAGGCTTCTGCCTCAGAGCCCATCCCCTCCAGAACACCTAGAGAAAAATCCAGCCACCCTCTGCCAGATCAGTCCAAGGATGTACCTGAAGTTCCTTCTCCCAGTTAAAAATACCATCCTTTGAGAACTTCAGGTGGGTGCAGCATAATGATCCAGGTGGTTTAGCTTGTTCCCAGCTGCAGTCTGGCTTCAGGCTTCTCCCTGGAGTCTGCGCACTTGGCCGATACTGCCACACTGTTACTGCCGCTTCCTGGCTGGGGGCCTGGGACCACTGCCAACTGCTGCAGCTGGCTGCGAAGGGGCTCCAATGTGCCAACCGGGAAGCCTGGCACCCACTGCCCAGTCACGTGGCTTCCAGGACCCATTGGTCCCACAAATATTCCAGTTCATGGCATGTCTGTGCCATGGATCCCAGAGGAAGAGAGAAGAGTCTCTGCTTCTCTTCATTTAAATCTCCCAGCCCAAATTTCTGCGCACTCTAGAAGGGTTCAGCTCCCCCAGCCAATCCTGTCCCTTTCCTAGGCTAGACTGACAGGTCTTAGTCCAGTGCAGCACCTCCCCTGCCACCATGTTGACCTTCACAGTACATGTGCCTGTATCCTCTGGTTTCCCCTTCAGTCAGGAACTGGAAGGGGGTAGCAGGACTTTTCCCTTTGCCACTCACTCTCACTAGCCTTGCCTAGATTCTGCGTGGTTACTTCCTCCAGCTGAGTCTCTGCCGGGGGTAAAGAAATCAGTCATCAAATGCTGTGCTAGGTTGGTTACCGGGCAATGCAATGGCTGCCACGCATTGGACAGGTAGAACCTTCCTTTCACACTGCAGTCCTCTCTTTTTATAGGCCTGTATAACTGTCCCGTCCTGCTAATTAGACAAAGTCCTTGAGTGGGTGACCATTCCTGTTAGGGGACTCAAGACTTGGAAAATTTTAGCTTAAGGGAAAAGTTATAAGTCTAGCAAGTAATGTGTATGTTAAAGCTTTTGTTTCAGAAACTACAGATAAGGCCCATCCTGGCTCCTGGGACACAGTCGGCCTCCTGGCACTGCTGAAGATGACTGCCTGGGGACATCCGAACCTTTGTTTCAGGGAGAGCAGAGGACCACCCTCCCCTGGGAACAGCTAACTGCCCAGAACAGGGATGCTGCAGCTTTGCTCACCTAATCCTTCCAGAATTTCAAAGCCCTCACAGCACCTTGTTTATTCACCCACCCCCACCTTATAAAAGGTCTGACCTGGAAAGAAAAGACAAGATGGTTTGTTAGGGTACAAACCCGCCATCTTCTCAGATCGCCGGCCATCTGAATAAAGCGCCCATCAAGATTCAATTGCTGTCATTGCTTATTGGATTTGGTAGTGACAGGCAGCCCTAACGCCAGTGTCTTTTTCGGTTACATTCCCTTTCATAAAAAACATTTGCTCTGCAGCTCTGTTTTTTTTTTTTTTTCTTTTTCTACTGGGAATGAACAGAGTTTTGGGGAAGAGTTTCCATAGCAGAGTAGCCTGAACCGAAGACACAAGTGGAGACTGGGATTCCCATTTTCTGCCTGATGCCTGCTGGTGAGGAAGAGGAAGGACCCTCCGTGGAGGAGGTCCCCAGGCAGTCAGCCTGCTCCTCTCATGGGGGCAAACGTCTGCCTAGAATGCAGGCCTTTGTAGTCCCACTGTTCTGTCCCTGAGCAGCACCCTGGGGCTCCACTTTAGTGATGACTCCTTACTCTTGATTTGCTGTAATCCTCACCATTTTCTTAAAAATATCCTTCTTAGCTCATTTTCTTTGCTAACAGGATGCTTTCAGGGAATCCCATCAAACATGAGCCCAGTTCCCATGTGACGTGGGGCTCATGCCCTAGGACTGACCACCAGCCCATCAGACACATTCTTGTCATCCTTTTTTTCCTTTGAGTGGAATTTGAGGACAACCAGGCTTTGTCTCTAAACTTTTTGGCCGTCCCCAGGGTCACTGAAGGGGGAGGTCACAGGAGACGAAGACCTGGGGGTTGCTAGGTGCTCAGGTTACACTGGCATACAAAATGAACCTATTCAAGGGCCAAGTTCAAACTTCTTGCTTGTATTTTTCCAGCGTGTAGGGGAGAGAGCAGCCATATCCTGCCAGCAGCCCCTCAGAATTCTTCCCCCCGTGCCTGGCATCAAGGGAATATTTTCCCACTGGACTGTGGCGTTTGACCAAGCTGGGATCAACTACAGCTTCATTACAGCAATGGGTTCCACCCCCCTCCCCCTGCCTTATAACAGGCAGTGTCCCTTTAAGTTCCTGCAGGTTTCCTCTCTTGGTCTGGCTGTACATCAAATGAGTCAACTGACCAGACTTTCTCACTAGGGGTTCTGGGCTGGAAATTCCTCCTACTTGCTTCAGTTTGTGTGCAGGAACAAAGAGTAGTTAAGAAGAGATTAACTTTTCCCTCTGTTGGTTTCTCTCTTCTTTCTCAGAATAATTCCATTTCTAATTCAGCCGTTTAGTTTCCTCTGGGAATGCTGCCTTTTTCCTGGTTCTTTAAAATTGACTGACTGGAGAGCTACAGAACATTTCCTAGCTGCGTTGGTCTTCCCTGCACTCACCATGGGTAATGAGTTTTCTCTTGTGTGGATTTCTCAGCCTGGCTTCTTGCATCCCTGACTCCTCGCATCTGTGACACGTGTTACCCACTTCCCTCCAGCACAAACCCTGGACTGGCCTTCTGTACAATCCAAATAACATTCTAGTCATAATGTTATTGCCCTAAGTGCCCCCCTCTTCTGGGAAAACAATGTGTTGATCAATTTATACACACATTCCCATTCTCATCAAAATTTGAAAGTAAAGGGTGGTATAAAGAGCATTGTTTGGGAGTTGGGGTTTCTGGGTTATCATCCTACCTCTGGCATTAACTAGCATATGACTTTGAGAAAGTCGATTCTCTTGGCTGAGTCTTACCATCCCTTCCATAATGTAAGAAGTTCCTACTAGTGGTAACATTCTAATGTCTACATTAAATAGTCTTACAATCCCTGTGACTCTGGACCATCATGTATATGCACAGATGAAGACTTGCCCAGGGGATGATGGTGATCCAATAATGAGCAGGATTCCGAAGCGCCTGGCCTCAGTGGCCAGTTACCCAGGCTGGATCTTGCTCTATCTCTGCCCTTTATAGAAAAGGATCTAATAGATTAATGGGAACCCAGTGATAACTAGGAACAGACTCAGAATAAACACAGAATCAGACCAAAGGCCTGATATTCCGGGATCTATGCTATTCCATTTTTATTTCCCAAAAGGTCACCAGGTGTTTCTATAGTCCCACGCTAAGTAGAAGTCTGAACTAGAATCTGGTGCCTGGGACATGGTTGGGGTCAGGGTCATGGGTGGAGAGAGGGTTCTCTGCAGACAGAAAAGTACCACTCCCAGCAGTCCCTGGGACTGTTCCACATGATACTTACTCTTCCTTGTCCCCAGCATGGCCTAAAAGGTAGGTTTGGCTGTTCTAGAAGCAAACAATGTTTGCACTCAGCAACAATATTATTACTCAGCAGCCATGTGCCAATGACTTCAGCTTTCCGAAAACGTGGAAAGAAATCTACACTCCAAACAAATGTGAAATATTTGTAAGTTTTCAAAAGGAGTTGGGTCTGCTTCTACAGGAAAGAAAAAGCAACTGTAAACGTGGTAATTAGAAGCAGACATTTCTTCCATTCTTTAAAGCAATAAAGATGTTCTAAGGCTTGCCGATTGGACCTCACTGTGAGAAGGACCATTTGAGGACACAGGAATTTGGCAAACAAATTCAGGAAAGCAGGTTCTGCCTCAGCAGGGAAACTGCAGACCTGCAGCAGCCAGGATGTCTTTTCTGGAGTGTGGTTGTTCCCAGTAAACAAAGTTGCCTTCAGGATTGGCCCAGGGTGTGTGTTTGGGGGTGGGAAGGAGAAGTGGTGTAGTAGGAAAACGTCTTTGAGATAGATGCTTCAGGTTGTTATGGAATTATCAAAAAGAAGATGCCACTGTTTTCCTTGGTCCCAATATCTATGAGAAGGTTGTGTCCTGGATCTAATCTCATCCCCTGGTATTACAGTTAGACCGTTGGCTTCCATCCTGGCTCCCTCAACGGAGAGAATGAAGGGTGAATCAGGACTACTTACACGTTCACACAGCCCTGGCCCTACTAAAAGCATGACAAACAGGAAACCAGTTACTAAAACTTATTTGGCCAAATTTGTTATTGTTTTACTAGCTCCAAAGATCTGGCTAATCTAGGTAGCGTTGGAACAAGTATTTGTACTTTTCATTATATAGATAGAGCTTCCTGTTGGTTTTATTTGACCTAAAGTGTGACTATGTTAAGTTTTATACAAATACTAAATCAACAGTTATTATGCGAGACCTATAATGCAAATTATATTATACAAAGCCTATCATTTTGGTAGTGTTTAAAACAGTGATTTGCTTCCATGGCTGCACACTGGTAAACCAGGGAAGCTTTATAAAAATTCCCAAGACTGAGACCCACCCCGGATAATCTATTTTTATTGATTTGGAGTGGGGCCTGGGCATTGATTTTTTTTAAAGCTCCCCAGATGACGCTAATTGCATCCAAGATTGAGAACCATTGTTCTGAATGATGCCTGAGAAATGTGCTAATTTAGTAGGGGAAAAGCAGTCAAATGGCATCCTAGCTTGAACTGGCTAGCTGTTTTGTCAGTGTTCAGCCCTGTATCTGGATAGGAACAAAGCCAAGGTTACATAGAGTGCAGCTACGTAACGTTTGGAGGGTAAGCCACGTCTCCTAACACTGACTCATTACTGTATGTCTATTTCTTCTAGAGCAATAATTTGGAAATATTGGGGGAGAACCTGATGTTTTGTGTATATAATTAGAGCTCATTAATATTCAATAATAATCACTCTATACTCTGAATGGACAGGAGGCAATAAAATAGAGCTCTCTCATTTACACTAATCTGCACTAAAAATGTTTCTGTTAATACCAGCTCATAATAAGCAAAATGGCACAGGTTTATATGGCCTTAAACTTCAACACATCACTCAGGGGATTTAGATGACAGAGGCTCAAATCACCATCTCTTGCCCCTGAAATTAATTTCTGGTTCAATGTGTCTGAAGGTGGAGCAGAAAAGACAATCAAGGAGCAGAGGAGACCTGAACAAAGGACAATCACTGAAAAGGTGAATCTGAATGAATTTGAGTTGTTGGTGGGCTGGGACTGATTACTGCTCAGTGAGATTTTTCAGAAACTGCAAAATGGTTTGAACCTTTATTTTCCTTTCTCTGGGAAAGGCAAGTCCATTAGCTCTCCTGCTGCCTTAGAGTTTAATTTTTTTTCCCTGACACTATGGAGGGGACAGTACATTCCAAAAGTTAGAGGACAGCTAAGGGAGATTCATCCTCTTTATAGAATATCAGGAAGCATATGGTGCCTCAGGGGGATGGGGAAGGCCATTAACAGGCAGGAGCCAAGAAAAGGATTAGCTCATAGAAGAGATGGTGGTTGAGGGAAGTTGAATTAGATACAGGAAGAGCTGCCAGGAAGAAACCCAAGTTTGGGAATTAAAGTTCAAGTCTAATTGTGTTGGTTTGTTTTTAAATCCTTACCTGAGGACATTTTTTTTTTTTCATTGCTTTTGGAGAAGGAGGAAGGGGGAGAGAGAGAGAGAAACATCTCTGTGAGAGGGACACATGGATGGGTTGCCTTCTCGTGCATGCCCCAACCAGGGATCTAACCCACAACCTGGGTATGTACCTTACCAGAACTGAACCTGCAAACTTTTTGTCTTCAGGACAACACTGCAAATGAGCCACACCAGCCAGGACCTAATTGTGTTTTTGAAAGAGCTGCCATCTTTTGAATATACAAAATAGAGTTAGGAGCCACCCTCAGGAAGGAGATACATTACTCTCACAGAGGACAAAACCCCCCAAATCTTCAGTAGGGTCATTTCCCTGGGGCTGATTCCAGAACAGGGTGTCTGGCTGCTCCCAACTAATGGCAGGGAGCTCAAGTCCCAGTGTGAGAGTACAGGCTGAAGTAATACTCAGGGGGTTACCTGATCTCACATTTGCACAGGCAAGAAACTGACATTTAAGGCATGAATAGTGTTCCCTTTACAAGTAAATGACAAGCTAGAGAAAGGACTAAGCCAGGTGCTTGGCATTTTTAAAGTGACTTCTATTCAAGGAGACCCTGGAGATTAACTTTCACTCCCATCAGGCTCTCGCCTAGCCTCTTAATGAAAAGGGAATCCCCAGATGCATTGTGGTTCCTGAATGATGCTCAGTCATGCCCATGCCTAGCCTACTCTCTTTAGTGGGATGAGAAAGACTTTGGCAGAGGCTTTTAGGCTAAGAAATAAGCCAAGAGCATCTGATTGGCAGTGTAAACCGAACACAAAAAAGATAAGGTGAGAAAGGGGCTGCGTAAATTGCAGACTGAGGCAAAACTTTACGAGACTGAATTGTGGGGAGCACCTGTTCTCATGGCCCTCATTTGATGGTTGAGAATTAAATATAAATACCTACCTACACTAGAGACTGAATTCAACTTCTTTATTGAACAAAAACCAGTATCTATAAAGGTAGCTCTCCATCTGCTCAATTCTGCAATCCCTGACCTGCCCCAGACAGGGCAAACCTCCTCTCCTCTGTGCTCCTTAAGCAGAGCCTTCCATGGATGTTACTGAGCTTGCAGCCTTGAACTGCAATTGGCTGAGGAAGTAAATCTCCCAGGCTACAAAGGACCAGCATCTTTCTCATCTTACATCTTCAGCAGTGGAAGCCTCTTGGCAAATGTTCATTGAATGAACTGGTAGGTCCATGTCTTCTAGCCATTGCCTGTCATAAACATGTCTTCTCTCCATTGCCTTTGAAAACCAAAGGACAGGGAACAGAAAATGAGATATCGGGTAAAGTAGAAGTACATATAGGATTGAAATATGTTATTAAACCATTCAGAATAAGTTAAATTCTCTCTCTCTCCCCATGTCAGCTCGCTCCCCACACCTGCAAAGGAGGAAGTGCAGTGCCCAAGTCTTGGCTGAGTGTCCAGGGGCCCTGGATCCAGAGTCAGCAGAGTTGTCTTCTGTCTGACTGACTGTGTATCTCTCCTTTTCTGGGCCTCAGTTTTCCTTCCTATGGAATGAGAAGATTGCACTAGATAATCTCTCAAGGTCCTTATGCCTCTGCATTTTGTAATTGTGTACATCTAACACCATAATCTCAAGGTATTTTACACACACACACACACACACACACACACACACACACACACGGGGTATGCCAAAGTAGATTTACAGTTGTGAGTACATAAAACACAGTTTATTCTTGTACTTTTATTTATTATTACATTATTAATTATTGTTATTAACCTACTTTTGCTCACCCCTGTGTGTGTATATATGTATATATACATCACAACTCTTTTCATTTAATTAAATTGATTTATATATATATACATTTTACCCTTTTACTCCAAGGTACTGAAGAAAAGGATGTAACTGTGTTGGAGGGCCAGAGGACACAGCACAGAATGCACCGGGCCTGCATTACCAACCTGCCCTCAGTTCTGGAGGACCCAAGTGAGGCTCAGCTTAAAAACACTCGGTGTCACAAATGCCAGACCACACAGCTGCACAAAATAGGGAAAATCTTGTTAGGAAATGACCACTGCCCCCTGGAGCTATGGAAAACATTGCCTCAGACAAACAGGACTTTTCCAGTGGGAAAAAAATATTCAGCAGTATTGTGTCTGCTAACACTGTCTGCCCAGGCTGTGCTCACTGAATCCTGCCTCCTTCCAGGGCCTCGGCTCTGGGCAGTTCTTTTCCACGATGTTAGTCTGAATGATAAATGCAGAGTCTCTCCTCTTCTGGCCCCAGCTGTGTCGGGAATAAGACTTGGAAGTCATTTTCCAATTTATCTTTGGGTTGCCTGACTTTTAAATGCTTCCTCCAGAAGCAAAATCACAAAACACTTTCATTAGAATGGGTCTTAGAGATCATCCTGAGGTCCTAATGTAATCCCCTGGAGAAACGAACACATTCTAGGTAGGGCAGTGCCTTGTTCAAGGTGACGTAGAGAGGTAGGGGAAAGGAATTCTGATGCCCGCTTCAGGGTTCTTTTTATTTCCACGCTGCCTCTAACCACGGGGTAAGATCTCTGCTATTTTTTCATGGCAGCTGTTTCCAAAGCAACCAGCCAACTAACCAACCTGCAAGTCCTTCCTACCGGCCTAAGACTGTGTACTCTCTGATGCAAGTAGTTTTTGTTTTTCACTGTCCCAAAGTACAACAGCAAACACTCACATTTGGGTGTAGAGAAGACCTGGCATGCATCTTTGAATCTTCTTTTTATGTCTGCAACTGAAAGTTATGTTCTACTTATTCCTTGAAAAACGCCTAGAGTTGGTTAAAAAGAGTTGCCTGTTTTCGTGTGGGTCATACCCCAGTTCTGTGGTGCTCAGGACCACACAGGAAGCAGCACCAGGCCAAGAGAAGTCCCTCAGCCAGCAGAGGGGCCCGCCCCAGTTCAGACCTCTCTGTCTGCCACAGCCATGCCTCTCTTTCTGAGGTTCTAAGGCGAGACCAAGGGTCGCCCAGGCAATGTTTGCTGGGCTCAATCACTCAAAATGGGAGTAGCTTCTTTCCTTCTAACGCCACCACAGACAAGGCTGGAATTTTTGAGGAAATTTTTACTAAAATAAAATAAAAATAAACAAAATGTAGATACAATAACGTTTATAGACTTATATTGTAAAATAAAATTTGAAACACATGTTTGTGGTAGATAGAAAACTTGAAAAATACTTTTTAAGAATCCGCAATCCCATCACTTAGTAGCATGCTGCTTAATATGGTAGCACCAGCCATATGTTGCTATTGAGCATTTGAAATGTGAAAATCTGAATTGAGACGTGGCTGCAGGTATAAAATACACATTGGATTTTGAAGATTTAATACCAAAAAGGGAGTATAAATATATCATTAGTAATTTTAATAATACTTATATGCTTGAAATTATAATATTTTAGGCACATGGGGTTAAATGACATTATTGAAATTAATGTCACCTGTTTCTTTTATTACGTAGCTGCTAGGACAGGGGTGTCAAACTCATTTTCACCGGTGGCCACATCGGCCTCACAGTTGCCTTCAAAGGGCCGAATGTAACTTTAGGACTGTATAAATGTAACTACTCCTTAACAGTTAAGCGAGAGCTCGGCATTGCTGCCGGGTAGAAACAAGGTGGAGGGCCGGATTCAGCCCATGGGCCTTGTGTTTGCCACCTGTGTGCTAGAAGCTACAAAATTACATATGTGGCTCACATTACATATCTATCTGATAGTTCTGATCTAGAGGAACCACCGTTAACATTTCGATGCATTTTCCCCACTTTGTGTGTGTGTATTTGAGGAGCCTGTCTCCTGGTTAAAAACTTAGGTGTGCTCCCTGGCTGATGCGGCTCGGTGGATTGAGCACCAGACTGTGGAGCAGAGGGTTGCTGGTTTGATTCCCAGTCAGGGCACATGCCTGGGTTGCAGGCCAGCTTCCCTGGTGCAGGGAGTGCAAGAGGCAACCACATATTGATGTTTCTCTCCCTCTTTCTCCCTCCCTTCCCCTCTGTCTAAAAACAAATAAATAAAATCTTAAAAAGTAAAAACCTAGATGTGATTTTTTGAGGCCTGACCCTAGGAGACTGCAAACCTGGTCGACCTCAACGGGAAAGGTGTCCTGCCCACACCAGACTTGGTGCACAGCCTATGCATCACAGCTCTGGAGGAAGTTGCTATCTAGGTCTTAGGTCCCTGGCCCATCATGTTCTTCACATTCCCAGCTCCACTGCCTTCATTCTTAGATCTCCATGTCGAAGGCCTTGAACAGAGGTCTTCAGGTACCTCTGCTGAGACCTCCTTATGGAGGGAGGAGGGAAAACCTTAAAGACACTTTATCCCACGGTGAATCAGTACCCAGCACTTTTCTACTCCTGCACCTCCCCCTCTTTCCCACTGCAAGGTCCGTGAAGCTGCTGGAGGCTCTTATTCAGGGCTCCCTCAACAGTGAGATGACCCCAAGTCTGCGCCAGTCCACCTGACCCTCCACTGCTGTGTCACTGCACAGGGAAAGCAAAACAGGGGCAACAGTGTCTTCTCCAGTTTTAGCCTCTTGCTTATACTGTCACAGTAAATGATTAAAGACTTCACTGTTACTTTCATTTTGGTTTATTGTTGCTTTAATCAGCTATTGTGATACCTGAGAGCTCAGCTCTCTGTCCCAGCTTAGCTGAGCTCCTGATAGTAATTTTTAAAACCACATGGGAATCTTACTGGAATACAGTTTTCTAGCTGTATCAGTCAAAGTTCCAACAGGAGACAGATAGCAAAGTCAGGTTAGAATAACTGAGGAGGTTATTTATAAAGAAGCAAACTATGAACAAAGACATAGTTGGAGCACGGGAAAACCACAGAGGAGCATTCAGAAACCCAGGTCCAGCAGCAGTGCCATTACTTTCCTTGAGTTCTATGGCACCAGGGGAGGGGTGAGTTCCCAGAACCAGGAGAGAGTAGTGTGGAGTTGGGATGCTTTGAAGAAAAGAAACAGCCAGACCAAGGCCATGTCACAGGAATGGAGCTGGGGGAATAAGTACCTAACATCCCTCTCCTTCCTTGTTGAGGCTCTTTCTTGGCTGAAACCAATCAGAAGCCAGAGGGCGTGAACCCCGTGGCTGCAGTCCTTTCTTAGTGCAGAAAGCAGAGTGGAGAAGGTGAGAGTGAATCAAGGGGGGCAAATAGCTGTCTGGCACTTTTCTCATGTAATATTGCCTGCATCATAGCCTAATAACTTGACTTCCTTCCTGGTGTAACCAGTGTTTAGTCTTAGTCCCTAGAGTCACTGGGTGGGCACAATTTACTGGACACCCAACCCCAATACCTCAATTCTGTCTGGACTTCTCATCTGGGGTACATAGAAAGGGTTCTGTTTGTTACTGTGTGCCCATGTGTGCACAAATGTGCATGTATTATAATCTCAGTCCCTCCCAGAACATGCTTCCTTCCATACTAGTCTTGGGTAGGAGCCCCCAGCATCTCTGTGCCTCTGGCTTTGCAGGGGTGACCCTGAAGTGCAGTTGGTGGCCTCATTCCCTTGAATCTTGCCCTGGTTCCCACCCACCTCCACCTTTTCTTTCTTTACATCATTCTGCACCTCCCACCTACCCTGTCCTACTCCAATACTTTTTCTCTTTGATAGCCAACCACAAGTAACTGGTGCCCTCCTAGATAGTCTACTAAAGGGGGAGTCTGGGAAGATGTCCAGAACTAAGTGAGTCCCCCTGGGACAGCATGCAGAACTCCCTGTTTCCTAATAAAAGCTTTAATTGTATAGTCCAACTTTGCTGTAAAATTGAATGAAAAAACTACCTAGGCTCAGCAATTCTGGAGCTGTGGGCCTGGGAAGGTGGCAGGCCGAGGATTGCGTGTGAGAAAACAGGGTGGACCTTGCTCTTTTATCATCTACTACAAAGCCAAGGGATAGTGAGTTGAGGCTACATCCTACCAGATGCGCAGTAAGAGGTTCCAGGATCAGCTGGGGGAACTGTACTGAGGCTTTGGAACAAGGGAGCTTATCTAAAAAGGAAGAAGGAGCCCAAGAGAGGCTGTAGTAAACACTGAAAGAAGGTAATGCCCTGGGGGGGGGGATGTAGCAAACAGATGGGAGCCATTTAATAGAACAGGTAACAATGTCTTGTAGGAATTTTTGTAGCTCCAGAGGAAGAAAAGAATGTAAACAGATGATGATACCATCTCAAGGAGCATTCATTCTATGCTTGTCAGGCCCTGAAAATGCAGGAGGACCCATATCTTACGAGGGGCAAGCCCCGGGGGCAAAGAAGCCTTTCTGGCTTGAGGAAGGTGGGCAAGCAGCAGTGGTATCCTTCTAGCACCAGCCTGGCACAAAGTAGGCCCCTGGCACACTGATGCCAAACTCGTTGTCTATATCTGGCCAGTCACCTGACATGCATATCAGATGAACCTTTATGCTCCTTCATTCAGCCCCTCTTTCATTCACTTGTCCAACAAACGTCTAATGGAGCACCTCTACTCTGTGCTGAGTGGAGTGCTAGGCACTGAGAGGGAATAAAGAAAAACAAGCCAGGGCCTTCACCCCCAGGGAGGCGGGAGTGTGGTAGAGCACACCAACAGACAGACTCCCAAGTTCCCAGTGCAAGAGGGGGCTGTGTCAGGGAAGCATTAAGTATGACTGGAAGAGTTAGAGGGGAGTTGAGGAAGACTCACCTAGAAATGCGGAGCTGAGGAAAGGGAGCAGGGACTGGGAGGAGGAGAATGAGAAACAGCTTATTAGACAGGTGCTCAGGGACTATTTCTTGACCTTCTCCTAATAAAAATGAAACGTATACATCATAAGCATTTACTAATATGTCTTGAGAATCCTGTCAAAGATAGTGGTTTTGTCTTGGATTTACCTAGTAAGATGGAATTTACTCATTAAGTTTTCCATGGAGAAGGATGAGGGACCCTGGGACCCCCCTGAGTTCCTGACTCCTCCAGGGGCTGGTCCTTGAACAGCTGCTGCAAACTGCACAGACCTGAGAAATTGCTAACAAGGGGGAGCTGTGAAAAACCCCTGGGAGAGGATGCCAAGTTTCCAAACCACGGGGCCTGAGAACCTAACAATGGCAGCTCAGGGCCTTTACAGTGTTTCTGGGTGAGAAGCTGAAAAGCTGATGCATTGAGCCACTAGGGTTGGAGGACCACTTAGATGGGAGGCCTCTGCTTCTGTCTCCCTTGTCCAGCTGCACCCTGGGTTCACGCTTAGTTTTGTCTCCTGCTCTTGGAAGCCTGCCTCCCCTGGAATGTGACTCAGCATACTTGTTCCCAACTGCCCACCCCCCACCCCACCCTGTTGTGATCCAATTCCCAGATTTGGGCAAAGTATCTTCAGCTATGGCTGACCTTGCTGGACTCCAGGTTCCATTGCTGTCAAGCCCAGGGAAGTCTGGACACAACAGAAATAGCAGCACTCACTTTCTCTAGCTAACCCTACCATTCTTTCCTCACAGGACTGGACCTTCTGGCCTTTTCACTGTAAGTCACAACTGGCCCTTTGAGAGCCTCCCTTTCTGGAACCTGCTCTCCTAGCCACAGGCTTAAGGTTACCAGTAACCTCCAGCAGGAAGAATTTAAAATAACAAAGTGCACATAGATCTTTTCACAATGAGAATGAGTGGAAGTGATACCCCATTTGCTAGTAGCCCAAACTGCCTGTATAACAGACATGAGCTGACCATCTGAGATAGTGGTGACAGAACTGAGGACCCTGAAAGAGGCTCTCTAAAGAGCCAAGCATCAGCAAGAATGTGAGAAGTCTGATTAACCCACCGAGGGCATATCTGCATGTCACCAAACAACTGTGTCTTGTTCTCCTCTGTGTTCCTTGGATGGTTGCTGGTACATGTAAGATGCTGAGGGTTTATTTTTCAGATGAACAAATGAATATGTGAATACTTAGACTGATTCGTCTCCAATTGCCTAAAGTTTTGACTACTCTGATTAGACATTTAGGATCATGAAGACCCAAGCACTGAATATTTAAATACATCTGTATTTCAGATGTAAGCATCTGGAGTTCACAAATTTTCTTGTTTGCACACAAGGAAATTATGCACTACTGGGCAGAGGCAGGGAAAAAAATATCTGGTACTTGTTGACAATCATGAGGGAAAGAGGAAATTGTGAAACTGTAGTGTGTGTGTGTGTTTAGTTGAGGATAGGGAAGAGGAGAAAATTATTCAAAAAAGGAAAATTCAAATTTTAAATATTTTTCTTTATGAGGACACCCCTGATCAGTTCTCCTGAAGAGGACCCCATCCTTGCTGTTCACATCTTTAGAGTCAGCTCTGATTTTGTAGTTGATGTCCACTTTCCCAGCTCTGGGGCATTCTGTGCAAATGTCAGGGCCTTGTGCAGGAACAGTGAGAGCGTTTAATTTTGTGGCTCTGTCACTGCAAGGAAGAACATCCTAACTGTCCATGAGGTGCTTAGTTTCCCTTTCCAGGGATAGTGGTGTGTTGGGTAATTTAATAATTAGGTGGAAGCCCTGTTTGAGCCCCAGGACTTACTATTGGCCAATGGAGTAGTAGATTCCCCTTTTACTTAGTGGGGGACCAAAGGTGCTGTGAAGGAGGTAGGCACCTACAGTAGTATGACAAAGGAAGAGATTGTTCCAGTGGACTCAGAATGGGTCTGAGTAGCAGCAAGGCATGGTGAATGCCAGGGCAACCTGCCAGCTTCCCAGGGATCTGACTTCTGCCTCCCAGCTGATGCACAGGCAGGGGGATGCCAGGGCTGCAACAGGAAATGGGATACTCCTGGGGTGCGGCTGCCACTGTGGTTGGGGAGGCTCACAGTCATGCTGCCCTGGAGCCAGGTTCAGGGAGCAAGCAGGAGAGCTGTGGCTAATAAGGTTACAACAGGCCACATTTGAAAAGTCTCTTCCTTTCCTCAAATCACAGACTTGAGGCTGTTCATATTTCCTAGCAAAAGGTGATATATTTCACTGACCATATTTGAAGACAGAATGCAAACTTTCTTTCTCTTCAAGTGGCATTGGGGTGGGAGGGGATAGAGACATTCATAGAAACACACACAGACAGATGCAGCCATGATGAATTAGTCTTTCTATGGAGTATTTGACCACACACGTTAAAATTAATTGGAAATCAGCAGTCAGCCCTAGTATCTCTTTATGCCCTAGTGAAAAAAGTCTGACTGTTAAGTTCCTGTTTTTCTGACAGTTTAATAGCATGAAATAAAAATCCAACAGTGAGAGACAGCAAATGCTTTGTTTCCTTTTGCTGCGGGATGGGGGAGTGGGGAATAAAAATATATTGCACACCCTTGTCAGTTAACAGATTTCAGTGGAATTGCCAAGCCAGAGAGTATCCTATTACATGGAAAGAAACAGACAGCGTTTCCAGTTTATTGCTAACTCAGGGATCAGCTTCATGGTGTGGGCTGATATTTTCTTTTTCTTTCCCTTTTCGTTTTCTTTTCATGGAAATTGAAGTCCTTTGTGCACAATCTCTCTAAACTTTTAGAAAAATCTAATTGTTCTTAAGTCACATGTTTCCTGTGGGGACACACAAAGGGCACTTCTGAACCCATAATCCTAGGCTATAAAAAGATCTAGGGCAACTGATCAAAGGTGAACTGTCCATTTACAACCTCTTTCAAGACCTCTCCCCATCTCTCTGATGATTTTATAGATGTTTTTCTCTCTGGCTTCAACCGGATCAAAGATTTGGAAATAAGGGGTCTCCCTACCCTCCACCTGGTATGGAAGGAAGGGATTACCCCAGGAATTAAAAACCCCAGTGAAGTGGGTTTACCCACCTCCACAGGGGTCGGGGCGGGGGGGGGGGGCGGGGGTGAGGCCTGGAGCCCTCCCTTTTTTGACCAAGTTTCAAGCAGAGCCAAACAAAGGCGAATAAATTCAGGGTGTTCTCTCTGTTCTTGCAGCAAAGGAAATACACTGTCTTCCAGCCTTCAAAGAAAAATTCTCTGATCTTTTGTACACAGTTTTAGTTAATATCTACAAATTGCTAGAGTTATGTTTATTTATTGGTCAGTGACCTTCTCTTCCCTCCCACGCATGACAAACCCAAGCAACAGTCCCCACCCAGGCTGTGGAAGTGTCCCCTAAACCCCGAGTCTGTGGCCTCAGTGAGCAGAGAGGAAAGTGGGAAAAAGGTGCAGCGCACATTGCATCAGTTCAGGCCACCAACTTATCAATTTCATAACTTGTTTTCAATACTACATTCTACCCTTTCCTGGCACACTTGCATCTGCTTTAGCTCTTAATGGTTGAGATAAATTTCCTAGAAATGATTCTTCGAGAGCAGGAACTGCCTTAGTCCCTGGGAACTCAGCTCGTAATCCTGTAAAGAAGCACGAAGAGGTGGGAGCAGGAGTGTCACGAAGCTCCTCTTGCTCTGGGAACCACCGAGTGACATCTCCCACTCCTCTTCAGCCCTGACACAGGACACTACGGTACGGTTAACGCATACTCTCATGGCCACGGTGGAACACACTGTGTGGTGTGGAACACACAGCTTGACAGAGGTGGAACACACAGCTTCCTAAAACTGTGGAGTCTTTTTGTTTGAAGAGAATTGAGAGACCCTCTAAGATGCCATGTGGCATAGAGGAACCCCACAGAGAGGCAGAACAAGATTGGTTCACCCAGAGTCACCCACCCAAGCCAGATCCTGAAGCCAGATCTTCTAACTCAGACAGGCGTCTGATACCCCCACCCTGCTGCCTTACAGCTCAACACAGGATGCCCCTCAAAGGAAGTTAAACTCCTGGAGTGTTTGGTCACTTGGTCAGTGCTAGTTTGACTGCATGATCAGGGTGTAATGACAATGGATATAAAGAATTGCTTTGGGGATCTGTATCCCCAGCACACTCTGCAAAACTATTACTTCTAGGGAGACGTTCAAGCCTTCTGCATTCTACAATTCTGGCCCTGCCAATCTCTCCTTCCTCAAGGCCCTCTTCCCCAAGAAGAGCCTCTGCTCGGGCCAAATCCATCTACTCACTGTTCCTGCTACTTCTACTCTTCCTCAGGATTCCTGAGGTGCATCCTGCCCCTGTCTTCACTTAAGCAATTAAATTCCTACCCATGTGCCCATCTCAAATCCCACCCCTCTTCCACCTCTATTACTCATCATCTACTCTAGACCTGTCTACTCTAGTCTAATACTCTAGACCCTTGCTATTCAAAGTGCATTTGCAAACCAGAAGTACCAATCCCACCCCAAAACTACTTAATCAGATTCTGCATTCTAACAAGATACCTTGATGATTTGTACCAGTGGTGCTCAAATTGAAGTCCCAGGATCAGAAGCATCAGAATTACTTTAGGATTTGTTAGAAATGCAGATTCTTGAGCTCTGCCTCAGGCCTATTGAATCAGAAATGCAGGGGGGTGGTATCCAATAATCTGTGCTTTTACAAGCATTCCACATGATTCTGATGCACACTCAGGTTCAGGAAACCATACACGATCATCTTATTTAGGGGCTTCATGGGTGCATGACCATGGTATAATGCTTCTTGTTGCTGTCTTGAAATTCTTGATTTTTATCTTTGAATTTGTGTTTTGCAAGTGAAATCTGATGAGGCACAGGAGTGTACACATGAACAGAGGAGATAGTGTTCACAAGGCCCATTAGTACAGAATTCCAGTGGACCCTCATGGAGTTCAGTCAGACTCAAAGTGAGTGCAGCTGTGTTACATCCACGACTGAGTGAATGGGGCGAGGACAGACCTGAGAAGCCACATTTTCCCCTTAGAACCAGAATGTGCTTTGTACACGGAAGAAGGCAATGGTATTTGTAAGAAATGCCAATGACCAAGGCACTCGTACCCTTTCTTACTTGTGTTACTTCTCTGTTAGCTAATCACTTATGTTGAATAGTACAACATGGAAGAAAAAGGAAAAATAAGATGGCCCATAGTTCCTTTTCCTTTTGGTCTTCCCTTTCTCCTCAGTAAGCTGAAGGTAAAAAAAGTGTTGGTACAATGTGCTCATGTTCAAAGGTTAAGTCAAAACCACTGAGTCTCTTTTGTTCAGTGTTAAGAATAAAATACGGACAATTGGGAGAGAAGATGGCGGCATGGTAAGAGGACGTACATCTCTGCCTTCCACACATAGGTCTTAAACCGGGACATTTTTCAAAGCAGCACAGCAAACAGACACCAGAAACACAGCATATTTGAAAACAGATTATTGAAAATTGCAGTGGACGTTGAAAAACCGGACAGTAAGGAGAGTACTCCGGCAGTGCGGAGACCAGGGCGGGGACCGAGAAACCAGGCCAGGGCTGGCCGAAAGACGCAGGGGAGGGAGCAGGAACATTCGCTCCCTGGGCAGCCAAGCAGGGACCCGCCACGCCAGCATAAACCTGGTCGCTTGAAATCTCAGTCAGGAGTTAAGACCTCATAGCCCCGGGAGGAACGAACGCGGGAGCTGGAGCGAGCACCTTGGTCTGCGCCCGCGCGACATTGTAAACAGCTGCTAGGGGATCGGTGCATCAGCGCGCCCAGGGAGACCCGGTGCGACAGAGCGCGCAGTCGCTGGGCACCATAGGGGTTGAGCCCTGTTCATGGGACAGTTGGAACCTGTGCAAGGAAGACTCAGGGAACATTGGGACTTGTGGGCGCACGACCACAGTTCGCGCCTGGGTCCCTGGGCAGAGAATCTAGGGGCACCTCTGAGGACAGTAGGCCAGAGAAAACTGAATGCTGAACAAGGGAAAAATAAAAAGAATAAAAAACAATACGGTCACCCCTCGGCCACTACAGTCTTCAAGACCAGAAAAATCAGCTTGGCAAGATTGATAACAGC
>PVKU01004397.1:0-23250 GCA_004027475.1 Anoura caudifer
CACCAAGCCCTTATTCTATGAAATGTTAAAGGGACTTATCTAAGAAAAAGAAGATAAAAAATATGAACAGTAAAAAGACAGCAAACTCACAGGTATTAACAACCAGACCTAAAACAAAAGCCAACTAAGCAAACCACTACAACAGGAGCAGAACCACAGAAATGGAGATCACATGGAGGGTTAGCAATAGGGGAGTGGGGGGAGAAGAGAGAGGGACAAGGTACAGAGAACAAGTAGCACAGACGGTGGGTAGAAAATAGACAGGGGGAGGGCAAGAATAGTGTGGGAAATGTAGAAGCTAAAGAACTTATGACACATGGACATGAACTAAAGGGGGGAATGTGGGTGGAAGGGGGTGTGCAGGGTGGAGGGGAATGAAGGGGGAAAATGGGACAACTGTAATAGCATAATCAATAAAATATATTTTTTAAAAAAGAGATAACAGTGGGAACCTGGACATGCATGGAAGTGCCAGCCCCCCAAGGCACACCCCCAGTTAGCCGTGTCTGTCTTGCTCTCGTAATCAGCCTGCTTCACGTACCTGTCTGTCCCCAGGGCCCCGTCCAGCCTCCCCAGGGGCGGAACACTCTGAGGGCCCAGGTCCACAAGCCCTGCCTCCTCCCCAGTGCTGGGCACAGAACTGAGCATACAGCAGACATGTTACCAACCAGTCACTGAATAAGTGAATTATTGAAGTACATAATACTATGTGAGAGTCCAATTAACGGACTGTGGTGAACAAAAGGGTATTCAAGACATTTCAGAGGATGTTCCCAGCAGGAAAGACTTCTTTTCCTGAAAAAGCTGAGTTTAGGGAACGTTTAAACACTGGGCATCAGAGGTAGTGAGTTGGTTTCTCCCTTTAACTACCTTCTCTAGGTTTTGTTTTCCTCCCCCCACTTCGAAACATCCCCTAGCTTGCCCAACCCCACGCATCACCCCCTTCTTTCTCCTTGTGAACAGGACAGTCTTCCCAACCGAGCAAGACAGTGCACAGCTTTGTCTGCAAAGACATCTGGCCCAACCTCAGCACTCCTCGGTACCAATTTCAGACAGGACACATGGGGGTTGTGGACACCACCACCAGGACACTGTGACTCAGAGGGAAGGCCTGAGTACAGATGGCATTTGCAGGTAGAGGTGCTGGGAGATGACACAGAGACACTCCCAGGGCAAAATGTGGCAGGTTGTGTGCTGCGGGCAGGAGACAGTTGGGAAACACCAGCAACCAGGGTGTCCCGAAGTCTTGGAGCAACCAAGGGGTCTCCACTTCAAAGACAGGTACTTCCTGGTCAGCAGTGAAAAGGGGCGGAGACTGCCTTTCCCTTAAATGTAGGGAAAGATTGTGTTGCATAGGACAACTGTCATCGCTTAACATCACAAATAATCAGGAACAGTCACAGCCCTGCAAAGGCTCCAGGGAGTGTGAAGGATGCTGCAATGGGCTAATTTCACTGCTGGCACAGCGGCCTCCCCACCTAACACCCTCCCCATGAACTCCAACAAAGGGGGCATCCCCTTTCCACTAGCTCAGATTTCAAAAATCGACTCCATGGAACTAAGCAACACCGCATTTGCTCAATCACGTGACTTGTGACTTGTCCCAGGGAGAAAAGCATATACCATTGCAATGTCGCCCTTAGAAAGTGGTGTCCAAAACAGAATGCGCCAAAAGTCAGGGGATCCCTGAGAGTGAAAAGACTCACCTTGATTATCTTCACTGTCCTGCACACCAGGCCACATTCTAGTCCTCATCACCTTATTAAGTCCAACACAATGCTGCAAAATACACATCACCATCCCCATTTTACAGATGAGTAAACTGGGGCTCCAAGACGCTGAATAATTCATCTGAAGTACAAAGAGTCTAATTTATATTTGACTGGTTCCAAAGCCTTTCTCTTCCATTTTCCCCAAGAGGGGCTGAGAAAACGACAAAGACCTGTGTACCTACCACCCAGAGCCGACAAATAGAACTGCACTATCGCTCCTCCTCCAGACCTTTTCTCCTCTTTTAGAGGAAATGCTGGCAAGGATCAGAGCAGCGGAGCGGGCAGACACAGGTGCAGCCCTCTCCCCACCCTCCCCAGGCCCATGTCCCTGCTTTGCCCAGAGGCAGCCGCTGGCCAGTATTTGGGGATATTCTTCCTGGATATGAATATATCGTTAAATAATATATAGCACATTTTACAGTCACATCACAGCACCACACTGCATGTGCTGTTTTAACAACCTCACTTCTTCCCCTCACCTGGTTTTGGGGCTGTACCCATGACCTAACCCAGACAGCTAGTTTATCTGCCTCCTCCTCCGGCTGCGCCACACTCCTTCATACAAACACACCACAATTTACTTTCCCACCCACCCCTGCACAGACGTTATTTGGACAGTCCCTGGTTTCTCCTTACCGCAAACAGCCCCACAGCATTCACATCCTTGCACGTTCCTCTTGTGCCAGGAGCCTGGTCTCGGAGGGTCACTCAGAGACAGATCTGGAGGTTACCAGCATAACTAATGATCTGTTCATATGTTTATTAGCCATGCTACTTTCTTCTTGGAATCGCTTTTAATTGTTATGGGTTGAATTATGTCCCCCCAAAGATGCTGAAGTCCTAACCCAAAACCCCCTTCCTGCAAATGATGTCGTTTGGAAATAGAGTCCCCGCAAGTCATTAGGGTAGGCCCTCATCCAGTCTGCCTGGTGTCCTTAAGAAAAAGCAGACATTTGGACACAGTGACAGGCATGTCCAGAGCAGAAAGGATGTGAAGACAGAGGGAGAAAGCTATCTTTAAGCCAAGGAATGCCTGAGGCCACCAGGGCAGAGAGGCCTGGGCCGGACTCACCCCCCAGCCTTCAGAGGAGACCAAGCCCTGCAGGCACCTGACTCTCGACTTTGGTCCCCAGAACAGCACGACTTCTGTTGTTTAAGCCGCCCCCACCATGGCACTCTGTCATGGCAGCCCCAGCAAACTAAGACATTTTCTGTGCCCCCCCCTTTACCCCAATGCTTTATACATGTGTTTAAATATTCTCCACACCCATGTTTTTCCTGCTTTATTTGTAGTAATCCTGCCCTCCAACTAAAAAACCTTTAGAGCTTCCTCTGGACATTTTCAAGGAGGTCCCCAAGATCCACTGGCCCTTGGACACCCCTGTCACGCATGCCTGGATTCATGGGGTACACTTAATAAGCACCGAGTGATGACACCACGAGTCGAAGCCAGTGTGTGCTTGGGGCCAGGCCTGCCAGTGAGGAGTGGGGGGGCCAGCGGCTCCCTGGCTTCTCCTCCAAGTGCAGCTCGGAAGCCAGGGGAGGACACCCCCACCCTCCCCGACATACCGGAGGAAAGCAGTTTGTTGGCCAAGTTATCATCCAAAACCTTTTGGCTCAGGAGCATTTGGGACGGATGAATGAAGGGATGAACTGGCAGATCTTTTTATCAGTCCTGCACTGATGGGCCTGTCCATGACAAACTCCCCAAGACCACAGGCCAACTGCGAGTAGAGCCCACCCCTCCCATTCAGTGCTGTGCCAGCCCTGGGGAGCGCCTGCCACCGTCCCCATGGTACGTGGAGGGAAGTGGAGCAGAGAATAAGAAGGCTCAGCCCAGAGTCCCACGGCTGATAGGTGGTGGGGCAGGGACTCCAATCAGGCCAGCCCATCCTCTTCTGCAGAAATTGCCTGTGAGGGTTTCAAAAATAAGACATTTCTGTGGTGCCACAGGGCAAGTCAACAATGCTGGAGAGTGTAAGAGGAAACGTAACTGACTTGGACTCTTCTCTGTCACTGAGTCAAGGATTTCCAGTCAAACCCTCTCAGGAGTGAGAGGCACTGAATCAGCACCAGCCAGGTGCCCATGTTCCTACAGCCGTCAAGTCCCCGCTGACCTCCCTCCGGCCCCTCAAGCAGCAGTAGGCCCCCAGGAGCATTCGGTCCACCGTACTCTCACCACTCCTGCCCCTCCCCCCCTTCTCCGTGACACTGGAAGGAGCTCCAGGGGAAAGTGGGCCTCCCTTCCCCTCGGGCGCAATGACTACACACTTCTGCATGAGGAAGCCAGGGCCCCCAGGAAACCTGACACAGCACGGAGTTGAGTCACCGGGTTGTCACTTAGGTAAAACTGCCCAAATGTGAGCCTCAGAGATAAACACTTTAAAACTATTTTAGCTAGCAACCTGTCTGAAACATCCTGCAATTCACTCTTTCCTGTCTTGGTGACTCAGGGTCTTTATCACAAACATTCTTTTCAGACGTGAAGCAGGAGGCCTCCAGGACAGGCCTGTCTGCTCTGTGCTGAGTCCCCTCAGGTTGCTCGGCTGCTTGTGTCCTTGGGTCAGCTCCTCACTGTGATTCGGTTTCTTCTCCTGGCAACTCCTGGAGTAAGTGTGTCTGCCCCTGCGAGTACCCTTGTCTTTCCCTTCTCCTCACAGGGGGCCAAAAAGCCAGGCAACCAGGTGTGCTAGAATGATGCGTGGAGCGAGAGTACTCAGGCTCTGAGAGAGGGCAGGGCCTCCCACACCAGCTTTTCCCATCTCCGATTCCAGCATCCAGAGGATTTATTTGCTTGGGAAAGTGAGGGCCTCCTAGGCCTGCTGCCTATAGAGAAGCAGACTCGCCCGCAAGGTCAGCAGGCAGAGCAGAACCCTTACACGTTGCTGGGAGACTCACATTTCTGAACTGCTCAAGCTCTGTGTAAATAAGGTACCAGTTTTCTCTGACTACAACTGTCTGCACATGTGTTCTATCACTAGCTGAGACATGAGGAAAAACTAAAGTTTGAGAAAAGAGGTCAGCCCTGAGAACACGACTGGTGAAGCACCCTGCCCGCCCCCATGTTAGCGGCTGTGACCACAAAGCAGCAGGTGGGTCTCCACCGGGGCTGGGCCCCGCGGACATGCCACAGACTGAACGGACCACATGTCCCACATGTGTCCACGCAGAGTTTTCACATGAATGGATATGTTGCTGAGACTCACAAAATAGAAGTTAATTTTAGAAGTAAATTCCCACTGCTACTAAATTTGCAATCATTTTTGTCATTATGTATTCTCTCAGTGAATGACATAAAAAATTCTCTCATTGAATGATGTAAAAAAATACAACCATCATATTTTTTGGCATTTAACGGTCCTTGCACCAAAGAAAGGATGGAAAACATTATGTAACCCAGCTTCAGTGTCTGAGGTGAGCAACAATCCAGCAGAGTTTACCTACTTCTCTGCACAGCAGCAGACAGACCAACATGGTGACACTCTGCCTGGATGTCCTTTAAGTACTACTTGACAAAGCCGGGGTGAGGGCTAGAAAAAGGATGGAAGGAAAGGGATGTGCCCAATGACTCTGTCCAGAGGGGCTTTTACATGGACAGCTTTGCTGGGGGTGACCAGAAGCTCAGTTCCTCCTGCTGCAGCCCCCTCCCCCACACTCCCAAAGCTTCAATCTGAGTCTAAGGTCCATTGGCAAAGGCTTCCTTGTGCTAGGAAGGTGGAGTGTGGAACAAGATGCTCAGGAAGGCACAAAATGGAATAATTCTCTTTCTTAACCATCCACCAACCTGAGACTCAGAGAGAAGACCAGCTCCTTCTAGACAGGCCTGGAGTGAAGCAAACTACAGATAGAAACTCTATGCAGAGTTCATTGCCCAGAAGCTTCCATAAGTCAGGGTCTACCACAGTGCCTGGCATGCAATAACTAATTTATCCATGAACCAACCAATAGCAAACCAGCACCAGTGGTTCTGGTAAGACGGAGGAACTCGTGAAACTCTAGGCAGCAGCACCTGGCTCAGGGGTGACCAGAGAAAGGACTCCAGCCCTCAGAAACCCTCCAGAGAGTAATGGTCTGAAAAGTCCTCCAACCGCCATTTCCACTCTCATTCTTCTGGTTTGGTTCCAAGTCAGCTTTCATAATTCCATTCAAATTCTTTTGAAGGCTCATTGTTAGCTTTTACTCCACATTTCGCAGCAAACTGCTGGAAAATTATTATAAAGCCATCAAGGTTGGATGCTCTGTCCTACTTGCAAGAAAAAGAGCTTCCTGGGGAGGTGGCTGTGAGTAAAGGAGGGCTGCAGGGATGCAGGGCTGCCGCGCACACGTAGGCCCTTACGCCTCTCTAGGCAACCCACTCGACCACTGAAAAGCTTCCATAAAAGGTTCTCCCTCCTAATGAATGAAATCTGCTTTCCAGGAGGATTCTTGGGTTAAAGGTCAGCCCTTTTGGAAAGTTCAATGAAATCTATTTCTTTTCCCAATTACTAGACAGCCACTTCTATGTCAGCCCTACCATGCCCAGAACGCTCTTCACCAAACAAGAACCCCTCCCAAATGGCCCTAATACCAGGTCCCTGTCCTATCTCCAACCTCCACATGGTCTCCAAATTAACTTCCAGGGTGGTGCCCAGAACTAGATGCAATTCTCCAGATGTAATCTAAAGAACAGAGCGCTCAAGGAAAGATAATTCCATTCAACTCATGGAAGCTTATTTCTGAACCGAAAATCAGGGCATAAGGTCTACTTAGTAAGCACCGAAGTGAACAGAACATTTGAAATCAGGATCGTTCCAGGTCCTGCACTCAACCAGAACCCCACTTTCGGAATGCCAACAGTTACTCCTCAGTCCTTCCACACAGTAAGCATGGCCACCGAAAACGCGCCTACTTGTTTGGTTTTTTTTCTTTTAATTCAGCTATATTTGTGACCCTATGTTGAGGTAGAGATATGAATAAGTTACTATATAGTCTGCATCACACATGCATGCATATCAGAAACAAACTATCAAATGTCCTTCCTGCGCCATTTGGTCTGTTGCAATCCCCTCCTCCCCTGCAGGCTCCCTCCCAGACACACTCTCCAGGATCACAATCTGAGGCCTGAGGGCAAGCAGCCTGCCCAGGTGTCCAGCCCTGACGGTGTGGGTAACCAGTTCCAAATCATTTTGTGGACTTGCTGATTGATATTAGGGGATCACCTCGAATTCAGCACATTTTTTCAACACTGAAGAAAAATTAGAAAGCCAGTTTTCCTTCTAAAACTACCCACCTACCCTGACTGGAATCAGAAAATTAGTAAACAAAATTAAATTACTGAATTAAATTATCACTATACTAAAAAGTTTGTGAGTGTAAGTATTGAGTATATACAGTGATTAAATAGTCATCTAATAAAAGATATCCAAATATTCTTGAAAATAGTCACCACTGTTAATATTAAATTACTAACTACTATAATTATTCATTATAAAATTATTATTAAAGGACCTTCCCTCTGAGAGCAAACCATGCAGCGCACTAATTTTTTCTGAGCATCCAGGTGATCTCAGCCTGAATCCATCTTTCTAAAAACTAGAGGAAAAGGCTGGTGAAGCTATTTTACTTAGATCACATGATA
Organism: Anoura caudifer; assembly: GCA_004027475.1. NCBI lineage: Eukaryota > Metazoa > Chordata > Mammalia > Chiroptera > Phyllostomidae > Anoura > Anoura caudifer. Next base: position 7,390 of record PVKU01004397.1, read on the forward strand.
GGAACTGATCTAAATTACTTAAAACATACTGCAAGGACCCTCAGGTGTTTCACAAGGCTCCTAACATATTGACGACTGATAGGCAAATTACCAATGTACTGTTAAAGCAAAATTCCCAAGGAACCTAAAAAATAAATAAATAAATAAATAAATACATACATACATAAATAAATAAATCCCTGGTGGTTTACTTCACTTTTCTCTGATTCATACATTCTATTTCTTTACAATTATTCTCAACCTGTTCACAGAATTCAGAAGTGACTTTTCCTGCGCTGTCTGCTTAGCTTCACTGTACCACCTCCAACATCGAAGGAGTGCCCTGGCTATTAAAATGATATTCAATCCAAAACCCAGAGCCCCGAAAAGAAGACAGCAAAGGAACCTGATGATTCCATTCAACAATGAAATGGCATTTCCCCCCACCAAACTCTTGAGTTGATGATTCTAAAAAACACCTTCAGAAAATCCATGATTACCACCCCCCAACACCACCTAAAGGGCAAAACTTTCCTACCTCCCTTTACATTGAAATCTCCACCACAAAAGTCATCACACTGCAACTCCCTATTATTAGGCACCAAACGCCACACCCTCGGGGGCTGAACCCCTGCCCTCCACACGCTGCTCAAGTCCTTCCCCCCCGTAGCTCACCCTGCCGAGCAGGGAGTGCAAGGGCTCAGCCCTGCTTCCCATCCTTGTGGGTAATAGACTCGTTATTGTTTATTCAGTTGAACTACATTAAGTTAATCATTAGTCCTTAAAAAGTATTTTAATTTATTTTTTGGTAGTAAAATACACATAAAATTCTCTATTTTTGAGTGCACAGTTCAGCGGCGTTAAATATATTCACACTGTCGTGCAACTACCACCACCATCATCTCCAGAACTCTATCTCCCCAAACTGAAACTCTGAGCCCACTGAACAGCAGCTCCCCCCGCGCCAGCCCCTGGCGACCACCATTCTACTTTGTCTCTATGAACTTGACTCCTCACAAAGTGCAACCCCATTTGTCCTTCTGTGACTACACATTTCACTCGGCACAATGTCCTTGAGGTTCATCCATGCTGCAGCCTGTGTCAGAATTGTGTCCCTTTGCAGAGGCTGAATAATATTCCACTGTACGTACAGCCCACATTTTATCTGGAAGCAGTGATGGACATCCGCGTTGCCACCACCCTTCGGCTTTTGTGAACAACGCTGCTACGGGCATGGGTGTAAAATCTCTCTTCAAAACCCTGTTTTTAATTCTTTGGGGTTTATACCCACAAATGGACTTCCTGGATCATATGATAGTTCTACATTTAATTTTCAGTCCTTACGAGTTTTGACAAGTCACTGGTAGTAAAAGCAGGTTGGAACCACAGGATGCAGTTTCACTACATGCTTGTCCCTCTCTACGAAGGAAAAATAAAAGGTTTCCAAAAGGGGGGCCTCACCCACAACAAGTCTTAGTAAACACAGTCCAAGTGGTTCATGAGAGAAACGCTCGTGAATAATGTAAACATTGACACGCAAGTTAAACAGAGAACATCCGTCACCCAGCTCACTGAATCCAGCGAGCACAGGCACATGGTCAGCGGTGCTGCATCAGCAGCGAGCACTGTGGGGACTCACAAGCTACATATTTGCGGTTCTCATTTCTCACCACGGGCCTTTAAAAATTACTTCAAGTCATCCGAGGATGGCTAATGTTAATAATATGCAGTAATAACTACCATTTGTACGACATTAGTGTACAGTTTTACAAAGTGCTTTGCACATGTATTATTGTTAACAGATCTTCAATGTGCAACTCCCCCGTACTGTCCAGAAAATGTGTTTCTCAAATGATGAAACACACACCCATCACACCTACCGGTGCAGCAGGCAGGTGAGGGCACCGAGACAAGGGCTCTCTCCATTTGACCCTCAGCTTCATTTCAGAGCAAAGAGGGGCGAGAAGGGTGAGAGCAGTCACTGCTCTGTGGAGCCACTTTACAAGTTACCAAGAGATCAAACAAAAGCATTCAATTCCTATTACACGTGAAGGATCTCTTGATGTCTAGTGGCCTGTGCACTAAAGCAACTCACAGAGGAGGGACTCAAGCAAAATCTCCACGAGGGAAGTGGTCACATAGCTGAGGTCAAAACCTCCAGACTTCAACTGTGGCCAAGAGCTTTTATTTCCCTTGTAATTTTCTTTAAGAATAAATGTTAAACCTAAAACATACCCTCTTTTGGAGACAATCCTGGCAGCTGAGCTCAGTGGGAAGAAAAAGCACCCTGTCCTCCCCAAACCCGCAGCCCCTCCAACTATGCACCATTGTCCGGAGGGGGTCACGTGACAGCCCAGCCTGGCAATAACAGGTCAGCTACCACCTGAAACCTGGTTACTTCCAACCCATTAAGGAAACAATTACCCGTGTGCATGAGCCCTCCCAGCTCACATGTGTGATCTGTGGCCAGTGCTGCAGCCCCACCAGCAGCCCTCTCTCTCCTTGCAGTCCCCTCTCAGAAGAAACTGTACATGGCATGGACCTGATTGGGACAAGGTGCCATCCAGTGAGGGGTGAGGGATGAGAGGGAAAAATCACTGCTGTCCCTTCTGAGCAAAATCAACTCTACCTCTCCCAGCACTTGCTGCCTCAGAGTTTAAATTAATTACAGCTGAAAATACAGGGTTGCCATCTGGTTTGAAAAAGCAAGGATAAGGGGATAAAATGAAAGGGTTTTTGGTACTAACCTCACTTTAATCATTGCCAAAGAGCATGAAGACAGCCCAGCGTCCTCCCACAAGAAAGCCTTGGGCCTCACAAACTTGGCAAGCAGTCCCAGGCACAAAACTGGATAGGCGGAATGCCTGTCAGAATAAAAGTCCCCGGCCGAAAGGAGACTTGCAAGGTAAGGGACCTGCCTGCCCCCATGCTGCAGGAAAAGTTTCCTATGGGTCCTGGGATAGGTTAGCAACTCCTGGGAGGGTTTATTTACAGAGGGTGTCTTGCCAAAATGTTACATGCATCATTACAGTTCCATTTTGTGAGAAAAGAGGTCTGCTGTCAGAATTATAGTATGTGATTTCCTCTTTCTTTGTTTCTCCATATTCCATAACATAAGCCTTTTATAAAACTCCAAAATAAGGCTAAACAAAGTGCAGGAGAGGAAGGTGGCTGGAGACCGCAGCCAGCTCTGACAGAACAATGCATGCAACTCCGCGGCACCCTTGCAGCTGGCCCCTCAGAGAAGGAATGTCAAAAATCCCCATTTTTCCTCGGCTGCAGCCACAACTAGTCTCACTAGTGTTTTGTAGGAAGCAACTTCCTTCTGCTTTCCTCCCACAGGCAGAATCCTGGATGAGAGGCTCTTTTCTGTTTGGACTCTTGGGCTGCAGAAAAATGCTGACTGCAGGCATGGGGAAGGCAAGGTACCACAGCAACCCTTGGTTTGTTTCAGAGGGCTGTAGGTGGGTGCAAAAAAATGCCAAGCCTGCAGCTTTCTTAACCACTCCCAGCATCAGCAAGCCCACAGCAGCAGACCATCAGTTAGATTTTCAGCCCAATTTACAGTCCCACCTGCCTGCTGAGTTCTTTTCCTCCCGTGTGAGTTTTTCAAACAAAACCTGTATGTGCTTAAGTCCAGCTGCTTTTGGAAAGTAAATGTCCACCAAGGCACAGTGGTGTTTACTGAAGTAAACTGATCAACCACTCATAGTCTTTATAAATCAGAGATTAGAACTGTAACAGAGAAGATAAAAGCAGGCTATCTCCTGCTTTTAGAAAAAGACAAGCATTTCTGTTCTGGGGAAAAACACGTTTTCAACCCAAAAATGATGCAAAAGTTGACATCCAAATCCTGCCCTGACAGCATCCTGGTCAATAGCAACAGTGTCCATAACATTCAAAATCTCAGGAGTGTAACTTTCGAGTAAGTGGTACATCTGTCAAACCACAGGAAACATCTGGTAAAATGTAAAATAAAAACAGAATTTAAACATGATTTCAGAGCCTGCTTATGGTACCCAACAAGAGACTACTAAAACAAATACCAAAATCTTTCTGACCACTCCCTCACAGTGCTCTGCCGTGGGACAGTGGGGGACGATGGCCCTGAGTGAGACCAGGGGAGGGGGCGGGGTAGAAGCTGCAATCCGGTTTTTTCATGGAGACGGCAGCGCCTATATGTTCTCACGGGGCTGCAGCCACAGCCTTCTGAGGGCCAGGGCAACCTGCGCTTCGCCCACGTGCACATCACCACCCCTAACACTTCCTGGGGCACAGCTGTTCCCTCCCCTAACCAGGGCAGACTCCTTCGCACACACCCACATCCCCCAGCGCCACCAACCAAGTAGGCACTTGGCAAACGTTGATAAATGAACCAATGACAATACAAACAATGGGTTCTCTTCATTCCACAGCTAACCTGAATTAAGCTCATACAATCATCCCACTATCATCACACATCATAGACACATGTAACAAGGTACCAGCCAAACATTTCAGTCCCTTCTAGAACACTTATGCCTTTACTACAAAGATTTAATGATTTAACCACTTCCAAATTTTTAAAAATCTGTATTTCAAAAACATAGTAAAGCTGAAAAGCAAATAGCAAATTAGGAAACTGGTTATGTTCCTAACACATCTGACAAAGGATCCTTAATATGAAGAGTGTTAATAGAAAGAAGATGAACACCCTAATTTTCTTTTTAAAAAAGATATTAACAGTCACAAAAGAAATCCAAATGGCCAATAAGCATGTGAAAAGATCATTCAAGTTCCCTACTAGCAGGGGAAAAGGTAAGTCATGACACAATGACGCCCTACAAACCCTGCAAAGATTAAACACCCCATGAGGCAGCACACAGGCACACGCTGACAGGTGCCAGTGGGAATGGAAGCCAGTAAACCTACTACATCCCAAGTTGGCAGCATGAGCCAGGGAAAGCAGAAATGCATGCCCTGGCCCAGAAATTCCACTTCTTAAGAAAATGGGGAAATGAGATATGAACAAGGATGGAAATACATGATAGAAGTTCTACAGATGATAGTGAAACACTGTAAACAACCTGAATATACGTATTCGTTAACAAGTTCTTTTGGTTACAAGCAACATAAAACAAAGCTGGCTAGCTTATAGGGAAAAGGGGGAAATTTACTGGAAGGATACAGCGCTACATTTCTTGGAAATGAAGAGTTGAACCAATCCTTAAAAAGGAACAAAAGGAGGCAGCCCCAGGGACGTCAGCAACAGGAGGCAGGAAGAACCCTGTGCCCCTGTGAAACACAGGGGGCCCAGCTCCTGCCCCAGCTCCTGCCCCAGCCCTGCCAGCGCCCCAGCAGGATGCTCACACCACCACCAACTGTTACCACTCAGTGACCACGACAACCAATATCACCTTTCTAGGTCCTACATATACAGTTGACCCTTGAATAGCATAGGGTTAGGTTCACTGACCACCCCTCCCAAAGTAGAAAATCCTGTAAAACTTCTGACTCGCACAAAAACGTTACTAATAGCCTACTGTTGACTGGAAGCCTTACCCATAACATCAACACTAATAACACATTTTGTAGATTATATGCATTATATACTATATACTGTATTCTTATAATAAAGTGAGCTAGAGTAAAGAAAATATTAAGAAAATCATAAGGAAGAGAAAATATGTACAATATAGTTTATACATTCATGGCATACTTAACTTTTTCAATATTTCTAGCCTGTGTATTTGCATCTGTTTTTCCAAATTGTCACAAAGTCTATAAAATGACCCAATACATGTATTGGAAAAAAAATCTGTGTATAAGTGTGCCCATAAGTGGGTCCAAACCCATGCAGGTCATTTCAGGGTCAACTGCAGACTTATCTCCAATCACAGAACCCTTAAGGAGTTACTAATATCAAGTCTTAAAAGTTCTGGGATTATTTTTATTAGATATACTATATGCCGCTAAAAATTAAAAACCACCCCCCCACACACACAAATGCCACCAGTTTTCACAGCGAGACTTCACCTGAGCTTCAAATGAATTATTTCTAAGTAAATAAAACTAGGGATTTTACAGGAGTACAACCTACTAGGGTTTTATTGGGGGTTTGCAGATTCAGGGAGAAAAGGAACAACAGTTCCACTCCGCGTGAGTAAATGAAAGCACTGCATGTTTTTATAAGTAAAACTTAGAACTGTGGGCTAGAAACAGAAATGAGCCTTCGGATACAGTAATAAAAATGTATGGAACGGTGACTTAAGTTATCTCGGAGCAGGACTGAAGATCAGAATGAGTTCCCCAGATCTCAGCCATCCCGGTCTCCCAAGCCCTTCGCCTCCCTTGTCAGCGCACCTTCTCTCCCTCTCCCTTGTCCCTGGTTCTGAACTCACATTCCCTACCACACAATACCCACACACACGTCCTGAACAGTTCGTTCATCTGTCACATGCAATGCCGTCCCTCCTGGGGTTGACAGACACTCCCCCCACCACTGGTCCTACGGGCTTTCCAGAGGGAGGCCTCACCAGGGGCTGACACTCCGGAGCAGCACCACCACCGGCACCCACCCCCGCAAAACGGGGATAACTAATCTGGATTGAAGATCTCTAAAAAGACAACCCAATGCCATGAGGGATTTGTAACTGAATCCTGAATTTAAAAGAAAGCACCTATAAAGGGCATTACGAATACGAATACACAGTACATTAGATCATACCATTGTCTACAGCATACACGAAAGAGAGAGAGCAACTGGGGCAGAATATTAATGGGCGAGTCCAGTGCAGGGTATATGGGTGCTCATTATACCAGTCCAATGTTTCTGCAGATCTGAACATTTTCCCAAAATAAAAAGGGGTGTGAGGAGGAACCTGTGTGACGGAGAGGGGCATGCCACACCTGTAAGATGCCACCAGATGTGATGCTGGGTTTCAAACATCAGCCTCAAATCAGAAGTCAAGGGGCAGGTTGGACAATCCACATTGAATTGTGAGAGTTGCTTCTCACACTCTGGGCAGCTTGCCAAAAAGCAGGTACTAGCAGAAATTTAAATAAATTATGTTTAAATTTAACCATAGGTAAGGAGTCCTTAAATCATCGATAGTCCAAGGAGACCATCTACCGAGAAGTAATACTGGAGAAGGGAGTTTGTGACAGATCACCAAAGTCCTTGAAGTTCACCCTAAAGAAGTTGAATTTTACACTGTAATCCACAAGGAGCCAGAGCCACAGCCCACCAACAAAATTTGCCACGTCCTCCAAGTAGGCTCACAAGAAACAACTGCTGACTGAGGCTTCACAGCCATCAGCCCCTCTTCCCCAGGGTGTCCATTCCCAAGGTGCGGGGCCCCTAGAGGATGTCTGTGTCTTAATCACATTTTAATGTTTAACTTGCTCTAAAGCTCACAGCCTAACACTAAATGATGCAGTGTCGTTACCGACACACAGAAAGGAGGGCTGTCAGCAATACAAGCCCAAAGCTATCCCACACAAATGATATAAATGCAATTGGCTCTATTGAAAATAGTTGAAAAACACTTTGGCTTTGAGAACTTTTTAGGGAGATGTGAAAAACACCAGAAGTAGTTAACACTTGGGCAGAGATCCATTTGCTTTTCTAGTATGAAGAGATCTATTATTCGGGTGGATTTCCACCCAGAAGCAATGTCTAGCCATCTCTCTGACCTGTGATGAACACCCAACTTAACTGAATTTCCAATTTACATAAACCTTACCTGTGTTCACACTGAGATCAGAGCAATATGCATAAGAAGAAATATAAACAGAGAAGTGGAAAAAAACCATTTCATTCATACAAAAAAAAAAAAAAAACAAAACAAAAAACCCAAAACTCTGAAGGCTTATTACTCAGAGTCAACATTGGGACAGGATCATTTGATCCAAAATAAGCATCGCAGCTGGGCTAGTGACTCACTGTAAACTGTGCACTTGCCCAGGTACCAGGGATCTGCTTGGTTCTGACTACAGGGAGCCAGGGTGGGGAAGGCAGTGGAGGTCATGGTGGTTCTAGCATGTTCCTTGAACTAAACATCAAAGCTACAAGGAAAAACTGGATGTATAGGAGGTGGTGCCCCTCAGGGTTTATTACATATTTATTTGAAAGGAATTCTTATAATCTTTCCCAAAGGTTAGAGTGCTTGTCAGTGCTCTCAGAGTGATTCATTTTTCATTCAAGCATTTATTTAGCACCTAGAAGGCATCGGGCACTGGTCTGGGTGTTAGTGGGACAGACATGAGTAAGACTCAGCCTATGGCCAGGAGGAACAATGCAGCCTGGGAAGGTGTCAGACAGATGGGCACACGATTACACCAAAGTGCCATAATTTTATACAAAGAAGTGTTCATCTCAAAGCAGAAGGAATCACCATTTGCCAAGAGAAGGAGGCAAGGAACGTGTGGGAGGACAGAAGGGCAGGCACATGGGCTTACGTCAGCAAGGCGGAGCTGACTGAGGGGCAGCAGCTCCTGGAGACACATCCGTCCAATGTTTCCTGGAGCTGACTGGGAGCCGTGGAAGAATTCCAAACAGAGAATAAGACTTCAGAAAACTTCTCCTGACACTAAAGTATCAAGACCAGAATGGGGGGTGCTGCTGTAGAAATGGGGGTCCAAACTAGGGCCTAGGCCAGGTCCTGTGAGGAAAACACTTAGCAGACAGATTCCAGAGGGTGTGGCAATGGATCAGACGTGGGAGATGAAATAGAAGAAGGAATGAGGCAACTTCTAGGCAAGTGGAAAGATAGCTGTCCCATCATAAAGGTGAGGGACAGACTTTGGAAAAGTGCTAGAAGAAGGAAGGAGGGACTAAAATCAATTCCAGTGAAGCAGCACTGAACTTGAATTCCACTACTTTACTGGACCTCAAGGCAGACAGCTCCTCAAGTGTGAAGGTTAGGTGCGGGCTGGACATCAAGACTGGGGATCATCCATCTATTGTGGTCATTCAAGCCATGAGCTGGCAATGTCAACTTCATTGGGAGGGTCTGTACAGTGAGGACAGGGCTCTGGAGAACTGGCAATAATGATGTGCCTTTGGACAATTCTGAGTAGAGTGGCCACAAAGTGGGAGGGGATCCAAAGAAAACCAGTCAGGGTCCATGGAACCCAAGAAAGAAGAGACTTATAAGGAAGAAGAGGTCAAGCAGGATAAGGAATTGCAGGTTTCCTCCAGATCAAGCGATTAGCAGGTCGCAAGTGAATGAGGGAGAGAAGTTTCAATAAAACTATTGGTTAGGATCACAGCACTGGAGAGTAGAGATGGAAGTGGAGATAATGTGCTCTCTAAAAACAACTAGGAAGGAAGGAGAGACTAGAGATGGAAGACAAGGACATGAGGTCAAGGGAAGACAAAGACCTCCAGCTTCCTCAAGTTTCTCTAGCCTTGGTGAATTTCCTTGAAAGCCCCAGGCACAAAAGATGGCACCCAGCAATCCCAAATCAAGAAATTATACAATAATTTCATTACAATAGTTAAGCTGTACAGCACCAAGCTTTGTCAGTCTTAATGTTTATAACAGGACTTTGAAACCCAATAAAACGTTCATTTTGGCAGAGAGGAATGCTCCCTGGAATAGTCCTAATAGGTCTCATGAAAAAGGAATAAAAGAGTCCACAGCCAGTTACATTTGAGAGACGCTGGACTGACCGATGTTTCTGTACCATCAGCTTCCCAAAGTCTGAAATGCGCTAACGCACATAAGCAAATCCAGAAGATCAGGTTAAGTCCTTCCCAAGCTTTGGCCAAAGAACATTCTTTCTCCTTCAAACATCTTGAGGCAAGAGTGTTCTGACACAATCTATGGGCAGTGGTGCTTTGACTCCCCAAAGGAGCAGGGAGATGGTCATGTGTAACCAAGGAAACCACTCCTAATGTGTTAGAAAACTCCACAGTCATTCTCTGATGGGCTCCAGGACAGGAGCAAATTTAGGGAAGCAAAGAGGTTTCCAACCTGCTTGTATAAAGTGACCTCAATTAACTTGGCCGTGACCCATTTTCTGGAGCTGATTTCTATGTGGATCCATTAGTTGTACTTGTCAGGTCTCTTCAAGGAAGGGAAGGCAGTAGGTAAGATAAGTTAGAGGAGAGTATGGTAGCAAACTGTCTTCTTCTGTTCTGTAGCACATTTTGCTTCTGTTGGGGGGCTATGAAAGCTTGGATCCAGAATTCGGATCCCTTGTTTGGCAAGGTTTCCAGCTACTGCCAGACCCAGAACATTATTACTGCAACATTAAGTTCTCTAATTATGCTATAGAGGCAATCTGTGAAGAAATTTCAAAATGAAGAAAGAGAATGAGAGTGAGTGAGTGAGTGAGTGTGTGTGTGTGTGTGTGTGTGTGTGTGAGAGAGAGAGAGAGATTGATTGATTGATTGATTTACCAAAGATGGAGATCAAGTACTGGCATTTATTAAATAAAAACAACAATAGACATAGAACATGGGGCTTGTAAACCACCTCGCTCTGTTCCAACTGCATGTAGCACAGGCAAATGACTGATTTACAAGCAACATCCTAGAGGAAAATGAGAGAACCACCAACACTCGCACACGGGCACATTTCTTAGCATTCCCCTTTCTGGTCCTCAATCAGACCTACCGAAGTGACAGCACGCTGCAGCCTCTTGGGACAGACTGGCTTTGTACTGAAGTAAGAAGAGGCCTGTGTGGCCATAAAACAACATCAAGATTAATCCTCCAGCTATGTATAAAAATAGCTGCCGCTGGTGTTCTCGGCTCAGAAGCATCTTCATGAAAGCAGCGCTCTGAAAAGAGCTGAAGTGCTTGGAGAAGCAGGGCGGGAGGGGGCAACAGGCAAACCCTGTGTTGTTCCGTTTCCTCAGCTTTTGAACAAATGCCTTTCACTTAATCCACAAATCTAAAAACACTCCTTTTTCCAATTTTAGTGTGTCATTTTTAAAAAGTGATTTTCACACGCAAATGAAAGCCTGATATATATCCCAAATGTTCTTTAATTCCTCTCTAGGAAAAAAGTCCTCCTTTTTCAAGGTTCTCATCCCAGTTTTATAATCTTTGTGATACAGAATGAGCACCCTGAGGTCCCCAATGGGGACAAGAACAGACACACGATCAGTCCCTTTTGTTCCCCTCCTTTGACTCTTGGCGCTCTTGGCATTTCTTCACTCTGTGTTATTTGGCCAGAAAAATGCCAGTAGCAGGATGGCTATCTGCCTTCCCAGCTCTCCGAAAAGACTCTTAAGGCAGAAGTGATGCCTGCTGGGAAAAGGCTGATGTCAGCTCTCAAGAGCACACACAGCTCCCTGCTCGGATAAGGAGGTCTTTGTTTTTGGCTGAACTGTGAAAATGAGAAAAAGCCTCTAGCCTGACAAACAAGAAACGCACACGACACAGGTAAGGCCTGTGACCTTTATTAAAGGTACCACACTTCATTAGCAAAACACTTGCATGTCACACACAGATGCACCTTTAAAGTCACGTGGGGGCGGCCATGAAAAGCCAGCTCCGTTTCCACCCCAGTGCAGCCTGACCCACAGCAAAGACTGAGGCGTAGGGACAGAGTCGATCTCACAGGGGGCAGCTCTTAGAGTACACCTCCCGGATGGGAAACATTTATTAAAAACCCAGGCTCCCTTTTAATTTATTTTTTTAAGTAAACACACATACTTGTTTTATACAGTGGGGGAATTTTTAAAAAATCCCTATTTAATAATATCTTGGTTTATGAGTTACGTAGTTATTTAGGAGAACTAAAATTAAGGCTCTAAAATACCCTCTTAAAATATCCCAGGAGGTTTGTGGGAGTCCTTATAAGACTGTGTGTGAAAGTACAGAAGAATAGAGAACTTCAGAGCTGAAACTTCCCAAGTTTGAGCGACGCCAGGAAGGATGTGGGAGAAAAAGAGAAGGCACATAGTCTGAGGGATTCTATTTCAAGAAGAGTATTTGATTTATGAAATCTGGAAAGGGAAAAAAAAGATACTCTGAAAGCAAATTTTAAAACACTCCAGTTTGGATCTTTTAGACTAACATTACTACTGTTACCACTAACTTACAATTAGACCAGATGTTCTCAACAAGAGCTAGATAGAACAAGTTAAAAAGCACTTTCCTAAGTCTGAGGAACCCTGTTTGTTCTCCCAGGGCTCTGGCCTGTGCAGAGACACCACGCCACGCCTCTTCAGGAGAAGATGAGCAGCTGCTCCTCTCACATCTCTGAAGGGAACCACCACTGACTGGCTGGGAGGGTTTCGCCTTCACAGCACTTTCAATTACTGACAACCTTCATCACCTCATGTCCCAGCAACATCCTTGTTCCTGAGTGCTAAAATGATCTCCACCCCTCATCTCCAAACCATCCGTCAACTGTGTTTTTAGAGTGCTTAGAGCTTCTAAAACTCTAAGGCGTTAAGGACCTACATCAACTGGTTCACAGTATCCAGACACATAAGCTACTGATAAAAGGTAACATGATTGCTGAGAGCACGAACTCCACAAACAGCCAGCCTGGGTTTTGATTCCAGGCTCCGTTACCCACTGGCCAGCTGCGTGATCTTGAACAAGTTATGGAACCATTCTGAGACTCTGTTTTACCACCTGTGAAAGGGGGTACAACAGCATCCACATCACGGGCTTGGGAGGACGCAAGGAAGCATGCTCAGGAAGCATGCTCAGGAAGCATTTGTGCAGGGCCTGACGCACACTGAGGCTCAATAAATAGCCACTGTTACTAAGTTTTGACACGGCGGCTGTCATGATTCCCCGGATGCCGAGAATCCTGACCCCTTACCCTCCTCAGCGATGAAAAGTTCACCTGCTCTGAGGCCCATGTAGATGTGAACACGATGGTGGCACAGCTCTGTCTACAGAGCTGCATTACTTCACAGAGCCCCAGTTGGGTCAAGGGACTAAAATAATGCCGACTTTTCAATCTCCCCTGGGTCTAGTTTCAATTTAAAATGAGGAATTGCTTCCTGCACTTTCATGGAGTTTGTAGAATATGTAGTCTCTAGGTAAGCACGTCCACGTACTTCCAAGCCAAAGGTGCTGAAGAGATACAGGAAACACGGACTCACCAAAAGGGGGAGTGTGACAGATGACGTGGCCAAGGGTTACCATCAAATATTACTGTCAGGGACACCACAAACCACAGACACTCTCAAACATCATACAATCAACTCCACTGCAAAAAAATAAACAAAACCTAGAAGAAAATCCCCAGACCCATTTTAGCCGACCGACAATCATTTTTTAAATCGTGTTTCTAATTACAGACCCAGCACTTGATTTCAAAGGCTTCCCCCAACCTCCTGTCAAGATGAAAGAATTACTGGTTTTGAGTTTGTCTGTTTTCCGGCTCTTTCTATTCACCCTTAAAGAGGGAAGAGTAAAGTGACTAGGGCCAAGGGGGGAAAATAGTTAAGATTAAGGAGTAGAGGAAAGAAAAGAAAGCAAAGGAGAAAGAGAAAGGAAGACGCGTAAGAGGAAGAGCAAAGGAAACATAAGTCCCGAGAATGGATAATGCACTCAAGGATAAACCAGAGTTGGCTACAAGGAATTTGAGAGAAAACTTCAAAGGAATGACAGCAGAAGCAAAGACAACAATGGACACATTTCGCACCAGGGCAGTATTTCAAAAGAGCACCACCAGTGAGAGGAGGGAATGTTTTCCTTCACTAGGCCCTTCCTCATTCAGCAGCTGGTTACAGCACAAGGCTGGTGTCCACAGCTTTGATCCCAGTGTGAGCTTCTGGGTTTCGCCCTGTTCTGAGGCCGGGACAACTACTCTGCAAATGCACACCACTGATCAAAAAGGGGGCGCCTCCTCCAACTGGAACATGAGCTCGGAGAACACATTCTCTGGATAGCGGGTGCAATTCTATTCAACACAAATTGTTTAGCACCTGCCGTGTGTGGGACATTCCACTGGTCAAGCGGCATGCTAAATATATGATGCTCATCTTTAAGTGCATGTAATCACGTCTAAGGTAAGACAAAGCTATGGCATAATCAAATGATCATTGATTTTGGTGCTACACACAACAGGTTTAATCCCAGCTCTACCACTTTGGACACATTATCCCCTCGATTTCTACTTTTGTAAGTGGAACTTACACACACACACACACACACACACACACACACCCCCACACACACACAGACCGAGACACCATCTTAAAGGGATACCTTTCGTGTGAGAGTTAAATGAGATAACACATTTGAAGTGTCTAGCACAGGGCCAGTATAAAGTTTAAGTACTCAGAGCCGAGACCAGACCAAAGCAAAACAAAACAAAAATGGCTCAAACGGGAGAACAGATCAAAGCCCCAGAGCCAATTCATCTAAGCGACCAAGAGATAGCCAACCTATCAGATGCACAGTTCAAAGCACTGGTCATCAGGATGCTCACAGAATTAGTTGATTTTGGTTGCAAATCAGATGAACAAATGAAGGCTACAATAAGTGAAATGAAGGAAAATGAACAGGGAACCAATAGTGATGGGAGGAAAACTGGGACTCGAATCAATGGAGTGGACCAGAAGGAAGAAACAAACATCCAATCAGAAAAGAAGGAAGAAACAAGAATTCAAAAAAATGAAGAGAGGCTTAGGAACCTCCAGGACATCTTTAAACATCCCAACATCTGAATTATAGGGGTACCAGAAGGGGAAGAGGAAGAGCAACAAACGGAAAACTTATTTGAATAAATAATAAAGGAGAACTTCCCCAATCTGGCAAAGGAAATAGACTTCCAGAAAGTCCAGGAAGCTCAGAGAGTCCCAAAGAAGTTGGATCCAAGGAGGAACACACCAAGGCACATCATAATTACATTAGCCAAGATTAAAATGAAGGAGAGAATTCTAGAAGCAGCAAGGGATAAGGGCACAGTCACCTACAAAGGAGTTCCCATCAGACTGTCAGCTGATTTCTCAAAAGAGACCTTGCAGGCAAGAAGGGGCTGGAAAGAAGTATTCCAAGTCATGAAAGGCAAGGACCTACATCCAAGATTGTTCTATCCAGCGAAGCTGTCATTTAGAATGGAAGGGCAGATAAAGTGCTTCTCAGATAAGGTCAAGTTAAAGGAGTTCATCATCACCAAGCCCTTATTCTATGAAATGTTAAAGGGACTTATCTAAGAAAAAGAAGATCAAAAATATGACAGTAAAACAAAAGCAAACTAAGCAAACAAGTAGACCAGGAGCAGGAACACAGAAATAGAGATCACATGGAGGGTCAGCAACAGGGGAGTGGGAGGAGGAGAGAGGGGGAAAAGGTACAGAGAATAAGTAGCATAGATGGTGGGTGGAAAGTAGATCGGGGGAGGCCAAGAATAGTGTGGGAAATGTAGAAGCTAAAGAACTTATGACACATGGACATGAACTAAGGGTGGGGGGGGATGTGGGTGGGAGGGGGTGTGCAGGGTGGAGGAAAATGATGGGGGAGAAATGGGACAAGTGTAACAGCATAATCAATAAAATATAATTTTTAAAAAAGTTTAAGTACTCAGTGTACTTCCTCATCCTTTAGCAGTGACTGAGTAAACAGTTGCCCAGCCCTACTGCAAACCTGCACACACACGAAGCTGAAAACTGTTTCGTTTCCAAAAATCATCTTAAGACTGTTTTCAGCACAGAACTCTCACTAGGTTCTAACAGCCAAGCAACCTTAAAAGTCTCAAAACCAGTATGAATTTAAGCATGCTGAAACACTACATTAATTGTTAACCTTCAAGAGTTTGTACTATATTATAAAAACAAGCTATAACAAATGCACATTATCCACTGCAGTACCAATATTATAAAATATTGGAGATTACCTAAATGTCCAAACAAAGGGGACTTGGCTGAATTAACTTTGGCATGTGCCTTCCGTGGACTGCTATGCAGCTGTGAACAAGA